>QLPD01007982.1:0-75330 GCA_003314085.1 Hymenopellis raphanipes | reverse complement strand
CCCCTAGATCGGGAGGTCGAAATGCGTCATTTGCTGTGAACAGGATTGCAGAGGCGGCTTGGAAGTCAGACGAAAGTGATCTTCATGGGCGTATCAAACTCGTCCAGGATAGTCGTCCAGTCGGCTCCGACATCGGTGGGGCATAGCCAAGTCGACGAGAGGCACCAAAATATCGCAAGGTAGATGTGATGGTGGTGGTCGCTGGTTAAGTCGGGTGATCGACGGAGTCACCATCAAGACCCACCCCTTATTCCGACCTTCCTTCTTACCGTCATGTGTCGCGTACCCGCGCCAGTGCACGGATGTCGCCTGGATGCTATAAGGATACTCACGCTGCATTACCGTCTACTGGCACTGGGGATACAGAATGGAGGGCTAAGATTGAGAGCTGTCCTCAACTGGCGACGACAATGGTTGTATAATACTCACAGATCACTTTGGTTTCGCGCCGGGTTCAGAAGATTTGTTTACGCAACGGTCTTCTTTCGCTGTATCCTGGATGCTGTCAGATACTGGTAGGTCAGCAATCATACCCTCAACATATGCCTAATTAATGATATGCTAGCCCGGCAGTACTGACTTTCAGCCTTATCGCTACAACACGGCGCTTCACAACAGCGAAACACATCACTGTCCTCGCTGTTCTTTCGCGGGCCTGGGACGTCTCCCAGGTAAGTCATTAGATCTCTAATGAGTGCTGGTATACTCACGTTCATCATAGCCCGCTGAACTTGCAGAATCACTCGGTAAGTAGTTTGGAAGAACAAAAGGTTTTGTAGTGTTGAAAATCTGGTGTTTTGTATGAGATTGTTGATGTATAGATGTCTTGAAAGCTTTTTGATTGTTGGGCCATTTGTTGGTATGGAAAAAGTGATAGCGGAGGGGCCGGAGCGGGGATTGATAAGAGGTAAATGAATCTGATGCCAGCACAGGCCAGCACGCTGCCAGCACGTAAGATTTTGTTTCAAAATGAAACTCTGGCCCTTGACCTGCGATTTGTTCTCTCTGACCGTCATTATCTATTTATTCAGACGGTGGCGTCGACATCCGTTCCTTCTCTGACCTTGTACTTTTCGACTACCCAGACCCATTGCGCTTGCCACTAGACGCTAGCACCGTCTGAACCACACAGACACACCAAATATGCCTTATTAGTGCGGGAAAGTATCATCTTTGGTGCTTCCAAAATTCTACGCGAGGCACCGGACGCCAGTTTGCTTTACGAGAAGTGGGCATCTCAGTATGGACCTGTGTACAGTGTCCCGGCGCCGTTTGGGGCGAGCAAAACGATGCTACACGATCCGAAGGCGATAACACATTTTTATTCGCGGGAGGGGTTTGGGTACAATAAGACGAAGTTGGCGCGAGACTTTATCGAGACACTGGTACGTGGATCGCACTCGCAGCGAACTGAGCTGATAAATATTTTAGTTCGGGCGTGGTGTGCTTTGGGCCGAAGGGGAGCTACACCGGCGGTACGTTCATTCCTCTCGTTGATTTGGTTGATTACGATTGACGCGGTTTCACAGGCAACGGAAAGCGCTCACCCCGGCGTTCAGTAATGCTGCTATTCGCAACCTGACGTCTGTATTTTTCGATACTGCTTATAAGGTGAGGATCGGTGCCGTTTCCACATGCTTGGGTCGAGGATTTACGACATTGCGTAGCTGACGCTTAAATGGAATGCTATTCTTGAGGGTTCTTCCGACGGATCGCAGGTGATTGAAGTGCAGACATGGTATGTTGAGTCTATTGATTGAACGCTCTCAGGTCCCGTTGAGCACTCCAAATACCATCCACCGGCTTATGATTAGCCTATTTAACACCCACTACTAAACGACACACGAAGAATACCACTCCGATGCCCGCTTCCACACCACCTCCCGCGACGACGCCACAAAGTCACACTGATGCCATCCAGGCTGGTTCCTCCGATGGCCACGGCAGCGCCAATGCATCGCCCCCGTCGCAGCAGAGCGTCTCTCGTCTTCGTCATCGTCGTCGCGCACCACGACCGGCGCCAGTCGCAGTACCATGACATCGGCTATTTGAGTAACCTTGCACAGTCGGGTGTAGAGTGCCACTTCAAGATTGTGAGGGGCCCGGAAGCTCGCCATGTCCTAGGGCAATACCAAAAGTGTGTTTTTCGTTACTCGGCGCGTGTTACGAGTGCTCATATCAGGTCGCACAGTGATGCATTGTTCCGACACAAGTCCGGCCCGTTGGTCATTGCTCGCTCAGCGGTAACGGACATGGGACGCAGGATAGTAGACTACGCGCGTAGGTCGGCATCATCCCGCGCTGATCATACCGTCCGCTAACCTCTTCAAGCCTCTTCTGGCTTGTGGCAAGCTGCGTTGTATTGGCGCGACAACTTTGGCCGAGTACAGGAAATACTCGCGAGAAGTACGAGCTGCATCATGGTGTCAAGATACAGGATCCCGCTTTGATCTCTGCTGCGTCTCTGGCCCACATCTCACTTCCCGTCGTCTTCCCGCCGCTGCTATTGATCTCGTCGACGAAGTATGCGCTAGATGTGTAGCGAGGCGCGGTTATGGCACCCGTCTTAACGCGACTCTGGACCTCACTCAAACACCTCGTCACCGCCTTCATGGTATCACAGGCCCAGCACCTACTTTCCCTGGACCCTTCCGCATACGCAGCCGCGGTCAAGCATTCATTCCTGCAGCAAGCCCGAGATAGCACCCTAGTCCACTCGCGCCTCGGGCTCTGGCCGTCGCAGGACAGGATATACGCCAGGCACGCTTACCCCCGCTTTATCGGCTCCCTCATCTCCATCATCCCCGAAGAGAAACTAAATCAGCGCACCCTCGACGTCCTCGTGTTCTCGCTGACAAACGTGATTCGGGAAGTCAACTTTTTTGAGGAGACGGCGAAGCGGTGGGCATTGGAGATCGAGGGCAGACCTGAAAGGAAAGGCACGCGGGATTATACGGTGAGCGTAGCGCATGGAACGAGTATTGTGGATGGGCTTATTTTCCTTCGGGCGATGGAGAAGGTATACTACTTCTTCATATTGTTTGTGATCCGTTGATCTAATCGTCGCATAGATATATCTGGACGCGTGGACGGGTGGCCATGAAGGTCTTGTGATGGTCGAAAGACAACCCCAACTCAAACGGCTTTGGCTGTGTTTTCCGATAACTGGAGTTGTCCGGAATTTGTGGAGTTTGTGGACAGGCTGGCCAAACTTGTCGATGACTTGTGCGTCACGCCGGGTTCTGCTGAGTGGAAGCGAGCAGAGGAGGCCTTTCACCGAACAGTGGAGCTCGAGGAAGGGTTCTGGCCGTCTGATAATGGGTGAGGTTGTAATTCTGTGAACTTGCGTGAAGAACACTGCATTGTTCTGCAATAATTACCCTCTGTCCTGTGTAGTCTAGGAGACATGTACTCTGTCTATATCATTTACCCCATTCAATTCCGAGCTGGTGAGTACCGACCTCATGAGCTGAAAATGACTCAATTTCGTACAATGCTGGTACAGGAAGAACAATAAGTACTCTTCCACGTCCTTGCAAGTTTAAGATGTTTCTTACTGTTGGTGGCCCTGTAGTCACCGGCGTTCATGTGTCTAAGACTCACGCCACACATAAAGGTGATTCTTTACTTCTGCCTACCCTCTGTCAATCACCATCATGTTGAACGTAACACCCAAAAAAGATACCAGTGAGCATTTTGTGATTGTCGAGCCCTGTATGTCTGACCAGTCTTGGTAGGTGTAGCAGACCCAAACACCTCTCCGGACTTGTGCAAACCCAACCATTCGCAGGGTATATTCACGTATTATAATTCTTGCATCATATTAACATTGACATAGGCCTTGAGAAGCTTGGCTCATTCCATAGTGATAAGTCTGACACTCCAGAGCGTCCGACTTGTATGATCATCACGGTCGACGATGCCGGTCAAGACACGGGGGTTGAGGAGACGCTGTAAAGATGGCCGCTTTAGTACTAGTCGCTCAAATGAGAATGCTTCTTCAGTGTGCGAGTAATAATTATGTACGAGATGGTTGTAAAGCGGGTCGTCCACCTTGCCTCTAACCACCAAAACAAAATGTCTACTACACAGTCCACAACTACTGGCACACCCCAGAACCCAGCCCCTGCTCGAGGAGACCATGGAGGAGAAAATGTTACTGTCGCGCATGTGGCGCAGGTAGTGCAGGCGACGCAGTCAAGTGCATCGCTATGGGGAAGGTACATGGTATCTACTTGATGAGATCAATCTTATTTTTATTTTCAGGCCATTTATCATTATAAACATGCGCATAGAGCAGATGTGGGCTGCCGCTCATGAAGCGACAGACAACGACGAACCCAACGAATAGCGTGAGTCTGTCTTGCCCTTTTGGGATGGCATCTAAAAATACATCAGGCAGAGAAAGTTGAACGGGTCTTGAACGGGTCTGTAGTTGTTTTGAGTCTCTGTATCAAATTATTTGTTGTGTGGTATAGCACACGCGGTAAATGTGGGATTATGTGTGATAGCAGTCAGGACGCGTCTGACATGACGAGTTGCCATGTGGCAGTCGACAAGACGAGTTGCCACGTGGCAGCCGACAAGACGAACTGCCTAAAACAAGATTTATTTTGTCCAGGGCGGACCATAAAATTGGGAAAGGAAATCTCAAACATTTTTCAGCACCACGATCAGGTAAACAACGCCGAGACTCGTAATAATCAACTATTGACAGGGCGCGTCAAAGCCAGAAATTATGCCATCAACATCAAGAATACCGGAAGTCACAACGCCACATATACTGTACACTCACAAGTGACTGAACTTGTGTGCGTGCCTCTCTAGCCGTGTCAACTCGACACGTCCCTTTGGCTTATGGCTCCCTCTTCAAGTCCGACTTGCCATGACAATGGCTCTATTGAACCCATGACGACATATATACAAATCACCGAAAGCACGGAAGCCGATCCACTGTTTACACAAAGCAAAGAACACCTCTGCCGTCAAGGCGAGGTAAAGCACTCCGTATTTTGGATGCGAGGTCGGGATGTGCCCAGTCGGTGATAACAACATTCTCCTTCCGCGTCTCAAAATGCACACGTTTCACTCCGGCGAAAGCTTCCAGAGAGAGCACATCGTCAGGTGTACCCCACATAGTTCCGCTATGGAACGTATCGGCAACGGCGAACGTGAGCTCGGTGAAATGGACAGAGTCGGCTGTCAGAAGGCGGAATTCGGAGGAAAGCCATGTGTAGAAATTTGCCCGCGATGGGGGCTCCGCACTTTCCGAGAAGCTGTCGAGGTAGAAACTGAACTTGGGGTGATCTACGTGCAGCCCGTCGAACAGTTTTACATCTGACAGGCTAGGAAGTAAATGCTGCCAGCTGCTGATCACTAGCTGGTAATTAGCAAAGGCGGTTGGCAATGGTAGGATGTTGATAAAACACGAACAGCCATCGAATACCAATTGGAAGGTTTCAAGTCGAAGAGTCGGAATAGGTTGCAGAACGTCTCTGAACCAGATCCCAAAGTCATCCGCGTCGTCCACAGCGATTTCCAAGTGCTTCAACCCAGGAAACATAGCTCTGTGCTGGGCGAACCAAAATTTAAGGCCCTCGATAATATCGATGGCGTGCCACAGCCGGAAGCGAAGCATCTCGACCTGCGGAAGGCTCACGACCGCCAACTTTGAAGTGAAAAACTCGACATTCTCAGGATCCCCGTCCGCGTCTTCATAACTGTCCAGACACAAACCAACCCGCTTCACCGATGTGTTCAACTCCAAATACAAAAATCTGCTGAAAGTCAAAGTCATACCGGAGACCGTGGATATCAATCGCATCGAGTGAAGGCGTGTCACGCAGAAATGCGCCGAATGCGTTTAAGAACGACTCCGAGTCGTCGTTCTCATCCTCCTCGTCCATATCGCCACTCCAGGGCCGACATCTGTCGAATGAGATCTCGAGGGAGGTTAGGTTGGGCATGAGCAAGAACATGTTGGTAAGAGCAGCGAGGTGGCCGTCCCTTGGGGGGTCCCCCGGCTCAGAGTCACTGTCTCTTTGGCCCATGGTTACATGGCGGATGTGGTTTTGGAGATGAGGATAGCGCTCGAGATGCGTGCAGAGCCAAGATACGGGCGCTTCTTGGAGGTTCAGGCGGCGGAAGAGGGCGCGCTGGCTAGGGATGGACCATGCGCGTGAGACGAGCGCGGCGCACTGAAGGGAGTACTTGTCGTCGTAGGGGAGATGGTTTACGATTTTTTGAATGAGTTCGGGAGGAAGGGGAGGGCTCATTACGGAGCTAACAAATATTCATTATCATTGTAAGGGAAGAGATTCATAATGAAAAGCTTGCTGACCTTGATAGACGGACAGGTTTTGTTATCTGACTTGTTGAGATGACGGTCAGGAGGGAAAAGTGAGCGGCCCGACATGATGCGATTTCGGGCTTTTGACAAACAGGGACTCACTACATATTGTCGAACTGAGAGTTCTTGCATCGATTGTCAAGGTACACGCTCGTCAAAAAATATCATTCATAACAATGTAACGCAACGTCAGCTACCCCTCCTGTCCTTCTGGTCCGACCTGCCCTCCCTCAGACACCCATTGAACTAAGATGCGGAGACAACTCCGCGCTCGACTTTCCCAACCTGTCTCTACTCAAAGCAAAGAACCCCCCGACTCGCAAGGCCCGGAAATGTATCCCGTATTGCAGACACAAGTTCAGGATGCTCTAGGTTGGTGATAAGCGTCCTCTCACGACGCCCTTGAGACTCCTCCTCGAAGTGGATTTGCTTCACACCACCAAAAGCCGCATGGCATAATACTTCGTCAACGCTTCCCCAGTCCGGGCGCGCGAAAACGGTGAATGTGAACGTGAGTTCCGTGAAAAGAACGCTTGAGCCCGCCTCGACTAGGTGGCGGAACATCACAGAGAACCAGTCAACTATGTCTTGAGCATCATCGATATCGATGGGGGTTCCGTACTCGGACAGGGACATATGCAATTGTAAATGTTGGAATTGCAGACCATCGAATAAGTTCTCATAAATTGGCATGCAGCGGTTGTCCCACACAGTGTCTAACCGTTTCATTAGTAATGGTTTCTCGGAAGATAGAACATAAACGAACTACAAGTCAACTCCAATCTGAAAGATTCCAGGCGGAGAGCCGCGGGTTTCAGAATATCGCTGAACCAAAAGCCTAGGTTCAGACCGTTGTACACAACAATCTCCAGGTGTTTGAGTTTGGAAAACATTGCCAGGTTCAATCCGGCCGCCAGTTCAAAGGCATCGTGTGAATTTACACGGAGAAATTCAACTGCAGGGAGATGTGCGATGGTGAGTGTCCGGTTGAAAAAATCCACCCGAATGGGTTCGAGCGAATTAGGACCCTCCGTGTGCAAGGACAGTTGCTGAACCTGGGTACCATTCAAAAATGAAAAAATATGTTGTAAATCTGATCTGTCTTGAAGACCACGGATATCAAGCACTTTAAGCGATTCGGACTGCTGTAGAAAAGCACCAAATGCCTCGAGGAATTGCTGATCATGACTATCCCAGTGCCGGCGTCTGTCGAATGTGACATCCATCGAGGTTGTGTGAGAGATGAGAGGGCATAGGGCTGCGAGGCCGGACAAATATCTATGCCGCGGCTCCACGAAGGGAACACGGTCTCTAGTCTCAATGTTCCAGGGAGTGTGTCGAAGTGACACATGCTGAATGAAACGTTGGAGGTGGGGATAGCGTATGAGGTGAGCAGGAAGGCGGACCACCTCCATATATTGGTACAAATGAAGGTGATGGAAGAGGGCACGTTGGCAGGGAACTGCCCACATCCGAGATATGAGTGCGCAGAATCTGAGTGTGCGAGAGTCAGAGAGATGTTCGACAATTGACCCCACGAGCTCCGGTGGCAAAACAGGCGCGCTTGTTAGAGACATTGTAGATCTTGACAAGGCAGGTTAGCTGGCGCTCAAGGAGAAGATAACTTTGAACGAAGGTAACTTACTAAACACGTTAATCGCTGTCGGAAAGGCTGCCGTTATTCTGCGTGCAAGAGACAAGACTCGTTATCTGAACAAGTTCAAACTTGGAAGATATCTTGGATGACAGGAGAGGAACATACAAAGTGCTAAAGTCAAAACTGTCTATTGGCAACAGCAGACTGCGCCCACTCCACAAAGGGGACCTTCGAAACAAGTTGACGAGACGCAGCTGAAGTATATGTCCAAGATTTTTCGATAAACGTGGATTTAGCACGGAGGATGATGAGGGCCAGAAGAAGAAAGTGGCTCGATCACGCTTGATCATTAACCACCACCATCGTTTTTGGAAAGGTTCAATCTGCGTCGCGGCAATTTCGCTTTGGTTTCCAAGAAAAAAAAACGAACTGTGCGGTCAATTGCATGAATTTACGGCTGTCCTCCTCTGATGTTTCCTTTTCTTGCAGAATATAACCTGGCGTGCAGGGAGGTAGTAACTGTTGATACGTTACTGGACAGCCGGTGCGTTAATTGTGCGCTCCACAGGCGTAACTTGCTGATGCCTATGCTCAAAGCAGGGAACGCCTTGATTTCGACCAATGCCTTCCGACAAAACGACAATCTGGCTCGAGTCGCCTGCTGGTTTTTTTTGATAGAGGACACGCCAAGTACAATATATTCAATATTGGCCTAAGACCCGGTCGAGGAACGTAAAGCCTCAAGGGTAGGCGTCGCATGCGAAAGCCTGGTCGCCCCGTACAGCCCTCGAAAAGTTCGAGTCAGGCATCACGGATTCCAACTAATTCATTCTTAGCTAGTAACGATACTGTCGATGTCAGGCACGTCCTCTTTATCCCCAAACTCAGTAGTATCCGCAGGTCCAAAGGCGAGCTTTACAACCCACAAATGATCCCTATTATCGCGCCCTTACTTTCGGCTCCTACGACGCGTTCTTGGGCGGGCCCGACCATCCGACTAGAAAGCCGGATTCACGCTATCAAGGAACTCGGAACACGCGACTCGTGCGTTTTAGGCAATCTTACGGACGACCGCAGCCGCTACCGTCTTTTATACACGCGCGAACGATTCATTTGTAGGACTGACTTGAGGGCGACAATCGACTGTCGAGTTACGTTCAGAATTGTAAAGGAGATATGCTGTGTTCGAGAAAATTGACCAGTAGGCATCGACCAGTCTCTCGTACGTTGTTGTTCTTTCTGATTGACGGCCTACTGATAGATAGACGTGTAGCGTCTCAGCAAGACACAACGCCAAGTTCCCCTGTTCTCGTCCTCGGGCGGTAAACTCGAGTACATACACGTCACTCGAAGGTACCTAGGTGCCGCATAGCGCATTCAAGTCTTGAATCGCGTTGCCGGACTGGAACTCGTCGCGGTTCTCCTCCCAATGTAACTCCTTTTAATCAACTTTTTCTCCGGAGTATGTCTTCCTCCCTTTTTACGTGCCATCGCGGAGGCTGTGAGCTCTCGTGTAAAAAGTGGCACCCGATGCGATTGAGACTGGAATCATAGGCTATGACCTCTCAACACTTGGCGGGATCTTGCTCGCAATTCGTGTCCCAAGAAGGTCGTCCGAGACCAGCTCTCGTTACGGCACGGGAAACGACTTCCGTTTGTTAGCCTCACGGTGGCGTAAGGTTAGGGTCGCTCCATGCTATCTAAAGGCGTTGGTGGGCGGGCCTTTGGCGCATGGGTTTCAACCATGCTCTCGCCACAGACCCATGAGGTCTTACCATGACCATCGTTGACTCGGCCAGTCTTCGCGTCTCGTTACCTCAGAGCTGGTGACCGGTAACTCTGAAGACCACCCAACCATTTAAGAGTGTGCGGGTGTGTAAATCATCCTTTAATCCGCATTTCGACTAAACGGTCTTCAGGCACTACTTGTTATATGCCGACGCTCCCAGCCTCACCCTTGTGCCGCCTGTCGCATTGCGATGACAGTCGGCAGTTCCCCGCTTCCTTCAGGACTTTACACCTCAAGAGTATTTGGGACTCAGTCGATTCTACCTTTCCAGATTGCCGCCCAAATGCAAGTCTACGATGATGATCTCCACGGCCTGGTTTGTCACTTTTTATAATCTCGCCGTAAACCGAATGCTTATCCCTGTTCAGAGATGGTGCCTTCGACGCCTTTGAACTCTCTACCCATTAACTATCACTTTGCCCTGCCATCCACGCAGTACCGCCATCATCCATCGTCCTCCATCAGAAAGCCAATCCGAGCGATACGATTACACGCCTGGTCAAGCGCGTCGAAGACGCTCAGAATGCACGCTTAGTTGTCCGGCTATAACGCAACCAACCGTCTTCTCTCACAGAGAACCTTCACATGCGCTTGTACTCGCGTACCGGTGGCTGCGGAGATTTGCACCTATCGTGCGGTAGACCAGGACGCATCCTTGTGGCGCAAGTGTAGTGTATGAGGAGTAGCATCGGTTGGTCCATGTCGGGCAAGATGCGGTTCAAGTTCGACATGACACGCTCACAAAGGATCGAGATGCACTCGCCATGGATATCGCGTCGAGCGGGGAAGTGAAGTGGGCGGCGACGTTGGAAATGGGGGGCCACGGAAAACGGCCGCCATCGAGAAGGGCAACAAGCTGTAAGGAAATGGCGACAGTTCAGATCGTTGAGTGGTGTGTCCAGCTACGGTTAAAGGGGAAAACCCGGTTGGCGGTGTATGCGAAGCTATGTTTAAAACCCGCAGCGTGCAGCTGGAGAAGTAGCTTCGGGATAATTCAGAGAACCTCATCGTGGGATGGGAGCAACTACGCTGCGCGATAGGGAACACTGCTCGACCTCAGTTTGAGCTCGTCGAAGCAAATTATAACTCGCCATGTGCGCCGGAGTCGACCTAGGTTGGGATGCGTAGGAGGAGGCAGAGCATGTGCGGATTCAAGGGGAGCTGGAGGATGTCAAGAGACAGTTGGGACATGCCTAGGAGATCAGGTTCTCCGACGGGAGACGAAGTAAGTGGAGAACAGTTGGGGAGGAGCATGTGCGTGAACAAAGGAATGGGGGGGCGTAGAGGAGGCAAACGAGCAAGTCGATTGCGGTGGACGTAAGAAGAAGAGTAGTCGTGATGTACGATTTGCGATTGGGTTAGAGGTCTCGTGGTAATGGATTCAATGGCCGTGCCCCATCGAAGGCTCAAGGAAGTTTCTTTTTATTTGTTTTGCCTTCTTTATTTTACTTCTGTTCATCATGAAATGTTACCATGATACTTAGAAGTATTATAACCAGTGTAGCAACTAAGTACACTACTTGCTCAGAGTCACTGTGTCAGTATTTATTATAAGGTTGAGATATGTCCATAGGTAGGTAGAACCGGTACAAGGTCCCACTGAGGAATCAGTACTGTTTTTAAGCTCGAGACGTGTCCATAGTGTTTGTTAGGAATTTGAATTGTTTGTCCGATCGCGTGCTAAGTTTGTCTTCGACCACCATCTGGCACCCAAAAGCACTGCACCGTGAGCGCCGTTTTTGTCCCACATTTCTATCCGACTGACTCTGTATCAGGCTAAAAAATGTTAACTTGCTCGCGCTGCGGATTTAAACCGGAAGCGCCATCTGCAACCGACTGGAACATTGATGTTCTCAGCGTCCTACGTTCGGGACACGCGCTACCTAGCGCTGCAATTCCCGGTATACCAGCTCGTGTAGCTGTACTGGAGGCTCGTCACCAAGCCATGGAAGATGACCTGGCATGCCTTGAAGTGCTTATAGCGCAAAAGCGCAAGGAGATCGCGTCAACGCGCGCCGAAATCGAGCAGACCAAGTCCCTTGCCGCGCCCATACGCTCCATTCCCCATGAAATCCTCCTTCACATCTTTTCCATCGTAGATCTTCCTCTTTTTCAGGCCCAACATCCTCAACGACCGCCATGTAGCTTCGGCCATGTGTGCAAATTCTGGCGCACATTGTCGCGCTCTGCCCCGTCTCTCTGGTCCCGGGTGTGTATTTATTACCCCGACGAGGACGGTTCCAGGTTTCCCATCGAGGTTGTTGAACTACATCTCATTCTTTCTCATCCACACCCTCTTGATGTGAAGCTATCCTGTATTTCACGCACGATGTCAAGCGAGAACGCAGAGTCTGTGCTTGATGCGCTCTCTGGTCATTCTATCCGACTACAAGAGCTAGAGATCTATGCAGGGAAACCCGAGACGGAATACTTTTTTGACATGCTCTCCAAGGCTGACCTGAGGCTTTTGAAACACCTCAAGGTGCAATCCGTCGGTCAGTTGCCAGCACTGAAGGCATACGATATCGTGTTCCATGGGTGTCTCGATTCCCTTGATATGAACCTGCCTTTCGGTGCTTTCAAATCCATACAAGGGCAGTGGCGGACTTTGACGTTCTTCGTAGGACAGTTCGCAGGCGCAATGTCATTCCATCAGTTTATCGTCGCCGCGGAGAACCTCAAGCATTTGACGATTTCTTGCATAGGCGATGAGGTGGACAGCCAGACAAGGACCGTGTTTGTTCACGAGAATCTCACTCACTTGACTGTGTTTCATCAGCAAACCCTTTTTCCATCCGGAACGGGCCGTTTTTTCCGGAGGCTCTAGAACCCGTCGGTATTGTTCCGGAGGCACCAGAGTCCCCAGAGTCTCCAGAGTAAGGCACGTCTACTCTGGAGCCTCAGGAGTCTCCAGAGCACGCCGCCAAATCTCCAGAGGCTTTGCGGCTCCGGGCCTCCTAGTACCTCTTAGCTATTTGGTGTTACATCGCTCACTCACACAGATTATATGAAATAATGTATATAAATTTACCATAGCATCCTTGAACTGCTCTGTTGTTGCGAGTGTGAAAGCAAAGAGGTGAAGTGGGCAAGAGCCTATGATTCTGAATTTTGACAAGTCCATTCGATCACTGGGTCCGTGCGCAAAGCACGTCAGCGCCCACGTGTGCATGCCACGAAAAATTTTCATACTCCGCCTTTCGTCTCTATCTTTCCTTCCTCCGTGTTCCTCTGTTCCCATGTCCTCTCATTGCCTCAGGCTCTTATACTTCCTTTCGCGTGTTCGCAACGGCTAGCGCCATGGCTGGCAGGTAGGGTCCCTGTACTCCATAGCTACCTAACTTGTCCCAGCCTACCAGCAACGCGACCACGTCCCCCGCGAGCCCGTCCTCTACCACTTCAACTAACTGGACTACTGGAGTTCCAGTCGTTGGCAATATTGCCACGTCCGACATCTCTCTGTTGTCTTTTCTGCACGACGCTCAAGGTAAGTTCTCTCTGCTTATACCTTTAATTTCTTACCCTATCACCACAAGCCTCGCCCAGCAAGACTCCAAACTCGACTTTGTCCTTCCCATCGATGGGATTTCTCAAGCCGCCCCCAGTTCGGCCTGTCATGGTCGCCCGCACAAGAGGACACCACTACCAGCGTTCAGCTCATCCCCGACTCCCATTGAGCGCAAGTGACAACGGCTAGATCGAGCACCCGTATGCTAGCAACCAACCGGAGGTATAGAACGCTCTGCTAGGGACCACCGCAGTCTAGTAAGTTTCCATACCCAACTTGGATAACCATGGGATAACGGACCACAGCGAGGTCTCGAAGCGCCAACGGGGAGACAGCGTCGCTTGTCGAAGTCGTTTCAGTAAGCCTTTTAGCTTCTTGGTCGATGTTGTACTAACTATCCTTTGATAGGTAACAATTGCCGTTCATGATGTCTCCTTGCACTGCTCATGATTGCCGCGGCTCTCACAAAGAACGACGTACAGCCCCAGATCCGTCACCGACAGGTAGACCTTTTCTTCGGGCATTTTGCCACTCGCCTCCGCCGCCTCGACGCTCAATGAGGGATTTACGGTAGGCCTGCGCACGTTCTGTCGATAATGTTTTGATTAATTCGGAGCTTGCAGCCGACTCGCAATTCGTGTTCTTGTTGTTCAAGGTATGCTTACCCTTTCTTTCTTCGTCCTTTCGCTTATGAATTTGTAGTCCTTCGCGTCGCGCGTGGCACTTGCGGACTCCGAGGTTAATATGAATGTTTTTGCGAAAGAGCGTACGAGTGGCTGAGATTGCATTTCATAGGTAATGTCTCGTGGCCTCAGTAGTTTTCTTCAGAGTAGGCACACCATGTATTGTATAGTCGGTTAATGGAGCTCCGTTTTTCCCTTTCACAACGTTCGATTCTAGTCATTTGGTTCCTGTAGCATTTTTACTCCAGCCAGATATCTGCTATGTGTGCTCTGGAGTCTCCAGAACCTGTGGAGTGTCAGAGCCTCCAGAGGCTCCCGTACTCTGAGCTACTCTGGAGACTCCAGAGTAAACCACCCTGTTTCCGGAGCACTCCAGAAAGGGGGTATTGTTTCCCGAACTCTCCGTGCTCTAGAACCTCCAGTGGCCGACGGAGTCAATCACATGTCTTGCTGATGTTCCATCATGCAGCATGTCCCTTGCTCTCGACAATGTATCATTTCCATATCTCGAGAAGTTGTTGATTATCGACGAAGATGATAGGCCTCACAGAACCTGTCCACTTCAGCGGCGCCAAAGTTACGACATGGTTCTTAGCCGCCTTCTCAATCGCGCTCAGTGTAATCTGAAATCCTTCGTCATCAGCGCTGTATACCTCGAACCACAGACTCTTGCATCCATTTGGCAGATGTCCAGTCTCATTTCCCTCCGACTGCATCTCAGCGAGACGGTGTATGATTCGTTGAGCGATGTCTCGGCACTGCTTGATAGCCTGACGATCACACCCTCTCGACAACCTCTCCCCGGCTTGCGCAAGCTGGTAATTTCATGCGACATGACAGTAGACCATTTATTCACCAATTCGAAACTTTACGACATGGTCGCATCTCGGTGGAACGTTACGGGAAACATTTCGAGGCTCTCAAATTTGATGCTGGAGAACTACACTCAACCCGACGAGCCACACATCACTTATGAGACCTCGACATTGGCGTCGTTCTTATTGAAATTGCTGGATCAGGGGTTGGACATTACCTGGAGGAATTGGGGGTGCCAGGATGTGCTTGCAGATGCGCAAAAGGCCGTGGAAAGCTACCGTTAAATGTCTTGTCTTTCGTATGCTTACACCGCCTGCAACGATGCAACTTCTCGGCGTGTAAATGGATAGGCAAGGAATAGTACGATTTGTACAGTGTCTTCGTCTAAAGTTGTTGACTTGCCCGCCTACCACTGTACCAGAATCAGAGAGAAGAAGGTCCAGATCTTCAAGTGCACATGTTTCGCAACAGTCTGGAAAAGACCTCGCTAGCCTGGTAACAACTGTACTGGGACGATAACTCATCCAAGCATGGGATATAGTAAAGATTGTAGGGTACAGCGCCAAGGATTCTGAAGGATAACGTCCAGCTCAATAGCAATAGAAAAGAATACAACAATTGTGGATATACAGTGCGTCGACGCGCACCACCCTGGTATATGCGTTGCGCATGCCCTCGGCTCCACATGTTGCGTACGCTGCCCAGCCTCTCCGAGACTTCCCAGCACTGCTACCCTAGTCGAAACGAAGAACGCCTCGGCTTGTAAGCCGAGGCAGGAGAAGCCGCATTCTGTCTTCGAGGACTGGATGCGCCGCCTGAGTGGCTGATTTCCTCCACCAATCAATTCCCTTGAAATGAATGCTCCGAACCCTGTCAAACGTCGTATCGGATAAACTGTTGTCGAGCGAATGCCACGCTTCCTCGAGAGTATCGATGTCTCGGAGATTCAAGTCTGTGAATGCAAAGGTAAGCTGTGTGAAATGTGTTGTCGCTTTGGAGTCGGAGAGGGTACGAAATGTGGAAGACCACCACTCGATGAACTTGCGTGTCTGATCGAGGTCTCCCGACCATACACTCAGGTGTACGTGTTGGAATGGAAGACCCGTAAGTGGGAGTGGACGGTAAATATTTTCTTCAGGGATGTCTGTATCCTGGAGATCATCAATGAACACTGCTGCCATTGGTTAGATTCAACGGTCACATTAGTTAGCGATTGCTACGTACTGAAGCCCAGTTCCAATTTGAACAACTCGAGAGGAGGAAATCCTCGAAGTAGTATGTCTTGCCAATTTCCGAAATCGTCGACAAAATCTATGACGATTTCGCACTGCTTCAGGTTGGGAAGGTCAAAATGAAGGGTGAGGCAATGGTAGAATTCTTCTTGTAAACCGTTAACTCCGAAGCGAATGCATTCTAGGGAGGGAAGGTGCAAGCGCTTGCGTGGCGCCCCAAAGTCCCTCGTGTGATCATCAACAAAACCAGACAAAGTGACTTGCTTAACGCTTGTTCCTATCAAACTCTCGAAAACCCTTTGGAAGGATTCGACTGAACAAACGGCGATATCGAGCTCGATAAGAGGTGCGTTCCCCAAGAAATTTAGGATCAATTCAAGATAACATCGGGTGGCTATGTCGTCGTCGAAATCGTCTTTCAACGTAAATTTCATAAGATTTGGGAGAAGAGAAAGCACAGATGTGAGGCAGGACATGTGGGCGGATAATGGAATATCATCGTCGGGGAGGCGCTGATGGATACACACGTCGCGGATGAGTGTTTGGAGATGGGGAATGGATGTAAGATCGTCAAGCAGTTTGGTCATCCTCTTGTAGGTGTCGAGATTCACCTGGTTATTGCGAAATAGGGCACGTTGACTGAACACCGACCAGGTACGCGATACTAGCGCGCAGCTCCGCAGGGCGTCTTTGTTACCGGAGAGATGTTGAATAATCATGTCCTCGAGTTCGAGTGGAAGAGAAGTATTGGCAGATGGCATCATGGCAGAATACTAGGAAGCGATTTGTGTTAAGGTGAATATATAAAGGGATGGTAATTTACCTCCAAGCAAAGCCTCATGGGCGAAAACTTCGAATAAGACGACCTCACAAAAGTGCGCGAGAAAGATTCGACACCTGAACGCGTTTCTGTTCCGTTCATTGTGTTGATGAAGCCTGAAAGAAAGAGGTTGACACGTACAAGGACAAGGCAAGGCGATAACGACTCGTGAGAGGTATAGCAGACTCAGTGTAGAATAAGTCTGGAAGGGTACTGAACCGCTTCAGGACGTGATGGTCAGAAGGCAAAACGTGGCTTGATCAGTGACCACCATCATCATCAAATCATCGTTTCCTCATTCTCGTAGACTTCGACGATTTCGCCTTGAATTCCGAGTCTGTCATTTGGTCTTCTCCGTGAACGAGCAAGACGCCTCCTACAGCGCTGGATACGCGAGCTGGAAAGTATATCCACGATGACTGTGCCAGAGGCTGTGATTTCATCCTAGATCGCATGGTAGCGTTGGCCCGGTACAACTAGTGGCAGCTGAAGATCATGGAGATTTTCGTCGGCAGGTCATTCACCGACCAGCTAGGCCCGCGTATCCTCGAAATGATTGATCAGACCAGCCCGCGCATGAACTGGTTGGAACGTCTTTTGTTGTTTTATGGTGCGTCTATGTCGTCCGCTCCTAGATATGTAAACATTGAAAAACTCATAGCAGACACCGACGGTGTTCCTTCGCGATGTGTAGCCCCCGACTCTTTGACACGCTCGCTCTGGATTTTGTGCGCCTACATGTACTTCTCTGTTGAGACGGAACCTTGCCTTGGCGCGACACTATCACGTATTCGACCTGTTCGTGTATTCTGCACTGATACGGCCGTCCCAGCTGGCCGCCAGACTTGGCGGTGGACGTACGTTTAACGCGCTTGTGTGCGAGGGTTTAGAGACCACAGCTGGGCGGACTTCTTCCAGGTAAGTCTTAAATAATAAATCCGTTCCTTCGTGGACTTGGGTCGCTGAAGGGTTATTAGGATGGAGCCAGGAATATTGCTGTGCCTACGGAAAGACTAGAAATACGAGGGGAATCCTGGACGCGTAGACGGGAAGTACTACGACGTGGCCGTCTTGCATGTTACAACAAGTCTTAGTGGTCGACTTCCAGTAAAGATGTCAACATTGAAAACATCACATACACCAATCTAGCGTGCTCCGACACCGCTCGCTAGTGAGACATCTTCCAGTACCAATTATTGGTTTGCTAATACTCGCCTCAGGAGCCGCAACAAACCCATTATTGAATTATGAAGGAGTGCCGGGCCAAGTCCATTGACGTTTCCGCCTGCCGTTTACTGTGCAAAACGGAGGACAGCATGTTATCATCCAGGCCATGCTGTAGTTTGAGGGGTAATCTGGTGGTTACAACCAGTAATGCATTTGCCATAATGTGTGGATACAACCACTCCAATCCTAACCCTAGCTCAGCCTCATTGGAACCCTAGGGTCTCCTCACCTTCAATCAATTAATACTATTAACCAGGAATACCTCTCTAGTGATCGTGACCAAAAAACCACGGAAAGGATCGGCAATTTCCGAATATATTCCCACGCTTCCAGCATCCTACTGGCAGGCCCTGCGCCCGGCATGCGCTGGCTGCGCAGGGGGCCATGCAGGCTGTCTGACCAGTACAGTGCATTTATCAAGGTCCATTCCCTCACTGTAGCTGATATTCAGCTTGAAACTGCCTCAGAAATCGTTGGATGGCGCAACGCTAGGCTGGATGCGCTTTTTCGGCGATTTCCGGAAGAATTCCCACGCTCGAAGTGGGCACCATTCGGGGCGCATTGCGCAGGCAGCACAGACATCTAGGAATTTATTGCGTACTTTAGCTTTACATATACCTATACTATCATTGTAAGTAATTTTCTTCTTGAAACCGGGTCAGGAATTGCTGGATGGCGCGCTCCTGGCTTGGATGCGCTTTATCGGTGTTTTCCGAAAGGATTCTCACGCTCAAACGGGCGCACTGGCGCTTGCGTTAGCCGCACGGACCTCTAGTAGTAGTATACACTGATTCAAATGTATGTTCTGTACACGGATCTATCTCCTTGTATCTAATTTACTGCTGAAATCCACCCCGGAATCGCTGAATCCCTTTGGATGCCCTTTTCGGCGTTTTCCGAGCTTTATTCTCACGCTCATCATATGGCATACGGGGCTGCAGCGGGCGGGTACGGCTGGCCGGGAGCGCATTTTTGGCTACTCTTTCTGTTCTGGTAGAAGTGAATGCTGCAATATCTTTGGTCAACTCATTTTAAGCTTAAAACATCATGAAAAACGGTTGGATGGCCATGGATGCACTTTGCGGCGTTCTCCGTGGTTGATTCCCACGCTCAGTACGCGCAGGTGGCGCGTATGCGCAAATCAGGGCGCAACCGGTAATTTACCGGTTACTTCCATTTGCTTGCCACTGAGATATTTTGGCACTCACCGTGTGCGGGCAGGCGGGACACGACGTCCCTGGTAGAATTCTCTAAAATGAGGATTAATCAGTTGCTTTGCCTTTTGTGAGTACTCGAAATTTTCCGTGTCCTTCTTGACTCGTTATTACAGCCGAATGTTTCGGTCCAAAGAAAAGCACGACTTAGGCGCAGCCGTCGTGCGCGACGCCGGCCCTCGGCAGCCCCGGAAATATTCGGAAAAGTGAGCCTGGGATCTGTTCTCTTAAGTCTAGCTTACCCTAGGTTCCATTCTTTTGTCTACCAGACGGAATAAATACGGTCCAATTAAAGTCCAATGAAGTCTAATGAAGCCTGAATATATGATCGAGCGTCGGGAGGATATCATTCGGGACGTCGGGCCTCCGAGGCCTTAGAAATGTCATGTAAAATCCTGTTTTAATACACTCTATAATTACCAACAAACACGGGCTGGTACCTATACCGAGTGAGTTAAAGTCCAATTGAAGTCTAATGAACTGAAAGGCCAAGGCAGTTACACTGCCTTGTACTCGCATCTTACCTCCTACCTCGTCAACTTTCTTCACCTCTCGCACCCTGGGCTGGTGTTCGTTTTGGAGTTGTCTTCTAGGGTACGTGGCTTTGTCATTCCATCACAACTAAATGTATTGAGGGTGTTCTAGTCACCAAAATTTTCCGACGCCGTTGCAACCATCCGCCTGACGAAATTCAACATTCGCACAAGCCGCATCTTTCCCCTCACTCTGACACGCCTACCATGCCCTCGCCAGATGTGGATCCTTCTGCTACATTACTTTCTGGAGTCCCGGACTTGGAGCACGTCGTCGACATACACGACGAGCACGCTGTCCCGATCGGGCAACCCGTCTTGCCCTTGTTCCACCACCATCCGTCGGCCTATCTCTCTCTTTTTCTTCAACCCTCCTTTTTATCGCACGACATGCATGGTCCTGGACGACATTGACGCAGCCGGCTTCGCAATGCGAAATGATGGCGTGCTGGGCATGGGGACTGCGGCGGCGGAAACGATTTTGGGCGTTGTCAGTGAGCTGGAGACCGTTATCGTCGTCGCCAGCAGGCGACGACGACACGCGAGGTGCGTTGTCGGTCGTTCTTTGCCTCATTCCTCAATTTGTTGGTCCCCAGTAACTACTCGATAGGACACTAACATGTCTTCTCAGCGTAAGCCCTGGTTGGCAGGCGGCAATCTCCTTTTCACATCTCACACGGATCGCGCCCACGTCCGACGGGTGACGAATGAAACGACGGCGGTTTCGAGTGCAGTACATTCACCCGGTAGCCGTCTCCAATGCCCCCCCTCGCCCCCCCCGCTAATGGGTAGCCTTGGGAGGTTCGAATCCTCCGAGGGGGAATTCTGTATTTTTCCCTCTTTCTGTCTCCATCCTTAGTTTGTCTCCGAAATGTCGTTCATTGTCGTCGGCGGTCTTGCCAACGCTGCGCACGGACCATGGTCCGTGCGCGGGCGGAGTTCAAACCGTTGGTTCCCCGCAACAGTTTTTCTTATGCTCTCGCCACGCTCTCGTGCGCGATTTTGTTCTGCTGCGCCTCTAGCCAAGCGCTCTGTACTACGGCGCAAGTCCTTCAAAGGCCGTCTCTTTGGAAACCTGACGGCGACGCGGGTTTGGAAGGTGGAAATCGCGATAGTTTTGTCGGGGAACGTCTGCTGGCGACGCTGACACTACGGTGCGTTCTCCTCCAGATTTTCTCCATACCAGCTGATGTCTCGGAGTTCGTCGTGTCGAAACGCTTCATACACCCATTCTGCGTACTCTTGCGATGCGCCGAGGTGGCACGCTTCTTTTTGTCAAATCCAACGCGGAACGAAACATTTACGGGCGCAGAAGATGGAGACGGCGGTGGAGACCACGTTGGGAATTGTTGGTCCGCTGGTGACGACGACACGCAGGTTGCGTTGTCCCGCCATCTTTGCTGCCCCAGCGTTTACGCTTCAGAGACCGCCGACGCCTCTTTTCAGCGTAAGCCCTGGTCCACAGGCCGCTCTGGATATCAATCCTGCCATCCACCCACCCATTATCAAATCCTTCCCCCCCGCTAAAGGGTAGCCTCGGGAGGTTCGAATCCTCCGAGGGGGAATTCTCTGTTCCACTGGCTCCCACACTCAAGCAGCAATTTAGTCCATTGTTGTCAGCGCCGTCGCCAACGCCAGCGGGCGCACGTACCATGGTCCGTGCGCAGTAATGACGTAGGGCCGCGCGTACATTCATCTTTTCCCCTACATCCATGATCCCCTCCCTTGCATCTCCTATTCACTACCAATAATGATGTTCTATGTTTCTGCCATGTACTCGCTACACCATTTCCGTGTTTCCAAAGCCCTGTACTACATTTTTGAGCCTGGTATGCGAAGCGCACAATTGTGCGCCTCGCGCCAGTCCAAAATACAAAAACAGCCTTGCCTATCAACTTGCCCATACAATCCTTTGATTTTGCTAGTTGTACCGCTGTGTACAGCGTTCTACGAGTGCGTACCGCCTACCCGCTACATTGGGGGTTTCCGGATTTGGACAATTTTTTATTACTGTGATTGAGTGCCTGGAAGTTTTGCTGTTTAATCAAGGTTATCGACCGCATTAGGACGATATCAGGTCCTATATAGGTGTTTATGAGCAGCCGCTGGGCTGGACCCAGGTGCAGTGCTAATAACCACTCGGAAAGGTGTTTGTTAGCCTGTTGGACTGAGTGGTTATATCCACGGAATGTGCAAAACGCAATTGTGGTTATAACCACAGATTTAAGGAATCTCTTGCTGCAATGGTTGTATCATCCCGTGCTTTCGCGTCCGATGTTGACATCCGAATTTATCAGCACTACTCTCCTCCCGATTGGTCATAACCCTCAAGCCGACCTCCACTCTTTGACATGCTCACGACGCGCAGCCTTGTAACAATTCTCGATCTCGTCGTCTGCGCTCTACGCGCTGGAGACCTGTTCCCATCTGGTGAATTTGCCGTCAGCGTTTGTATTGCTGGTGTAATCGGTAAGAGATTCCCTCTCCATGGCGGTTGTAAAATTTTGATAATTGTACAGTCGCTGTATCTTTCGCTGGGAGCGAAGCATACCTGGGAACAACATGATCATCGCCGTATCCGACCTCTTCGTCACTTAGTGGTACTACGGCTGGATGTGGAAGGATGCCCAACTCGCTCCCGTAGCCAGCTGGTTTTAAACTTTGGCCTGGAGGTAAGCTCAAATCCGTTTCTTCGTTGATTCGGAGCACTGATAGATGTACTAGTATTGTTCTGGGCGGTGACTTCGGAGAGAGTGTACATGTGGAGGTGACTTTGCCTCCCTAGCGAGTTTTACGATCTACTGCCTTGCATGTCTTATACACAACACGTTGAACACGGCACTACCGACGGAAGATGTATAGAACCGTGCTCAATCATCCCTCGCGAACGCTTCCTCGACCAATCTATGATGAACAGGCAAGATGGAGCGTCCGCCGAATGAGTCGTTTATTGGTCGATTATGGTTTTGGGTTTGATAACGAGGGTGTTTCATTGGTCAATTACAATCAGCACCCCAAGTACTCGCAAAGCAAGCACGGTTATCGTATCATGGTAAGCTCATGCGTCCTCAGGTTAGTATCATCACGGTATCCTTACTAGGGAACTTTGCAGGTACTGACCAAGTTGGACTCGCTCAGGATGCTCTCGAGACTCTTGCTTTCAACAAGGCGATCAATATGGCGCTCTAATTCGGTGCCGGAGGCTGAACCTTGAGATACTACGGCCTGAAACGAAATGCACGCTCTCCCAACCTCGTATCCGCCGTCTGGTGCGGAGATATATAGCTGAACTGCGAGGTCATTGCGGGAAAGACTACCTCAAGTGTACGAACGCTAATCAGGTACATGTGTTCTATCAATTGAAGTAGCGTGGCTGATTGACTCTGACAGATTAATGCTGCGCCACACTTCTCCAATCCTCGAATTATCGACCATTTTTAGTATTGATTTGCTCCCCTGGAAATATTTACCGTCACTCTCTCCCTTCCTCCTCTTGTTGTTCCATTGTCTGCTTCTGCATTGCCCGAATTGCTCGATTGTCGGCTCGAAACATGCTACACGTGATTGGGATTCGGCTGTGGCCTGACAAAAGCGTACTCCCTATCGACTGCCATCACCACCTCTCTGCGCGCGCTCTTCCTTCTCTTTCGCTGTGCGAAACCTCATCCGTTTTTCATTTTCGCCATGTCTTTCCAACTCGAATACATCCGACGGAGGGAGAAGCCGTACACGCGCGTACCAGACTTCCCTGGTCTTCTACAGAGTGTACCGCGACCATTATGTGAACTTTTGCTGAAAAGGCCCTTACGTTGGGAAAACAGTACTGGGACGATCTTTGAGGCAAACTCATCCAAGTGTGGGATGTAGCGCGGAACAAAACATACGAAGACGGAGAGTCGGTGTCGTTTGATCTGCCCAGACGCCGGGACAAGGAGACGAAGAGCATGAACAGACTCAAGCTTCACGAGCACAGATTTGTTGTTCGTGCACGCGCCAGGCTAAACCCAACCCGCCGCTAGAATTCTGTTCCGCTGTTGTTCCACGATCCGAAGAGGGCAATCTTCCTGGCCCACGACCTGACAGTTTGCTTCGTGAATGGATAGTGCAAGTCGATGTTGTGGAAGCCCGGAAGGAATAGGGCATTTGTGTACATGAGGAAGGTTCACGCGCCCGGGAGGCCAAGGTGGATCCTGCGGCGGAGTGATGATATGATATTATTAAGAGTGCTTTGTTATTACTTTGCTCGACATCTACCGCATATACCTACTTGTTACCCCCGCTTGTCTTTCAAATCTAATTACCCCTTCGACGAATAAAGGCTAGATCTGCCCCATTCATCCGAAACGACTGCTTCAAACACAGATATGCACACCTGGAGTGTGAAGGATATAATCTAACAACAAAGAAAACAAATATACAGTGCATCGAGCGCGCAACCTGATGCCCTGTGCACCGTGAAGTGGTATTCTGCCCGACTCCTACCGCCACCCTAGTCCAAACGAAGAATACAAGTCGCATTTTGTCCTCCAGGACCGGTCGGATACGCCACCCGAGTTATCTTTTCCCGAGTTGAATGCTCCGAAGCATCAGATGTGCTAGACTCTCGTCAAGCGAACTCCACGCTTCCTCAGATCCGTACATGCGAATGTAAGAGGCTCCCGGGAGGGTGGTGGTCCTTTTTTTGGCTCTAATGTCAAATTCGTCGTGCTGCATTAACGGCCAACTTGTCTTCCTTCAGGTTATTCCTACAGGATTACCTTACATCAGTCTATAAGGAGGCAGAGACTGCAGCGCTACGACAGAGTGATGCACATGTGCATACAATACATTGCAGGAGATACATCGACCTTTCGGCGTATGTCTATGATATATAGTACAGTCTATGTCAGCTACAACATTCAGTAATAAGCCACGAATAAACAAGTCCTTGATTATGAAAAGAGCTACTCAAAGCAAAGAACCCCCCGACTCGCAAGGCGCGGAAACTCATCCCGTATCACAGCAACAAGCTCTGGATGCTCCAGGTTGGTAATAAGGGTCCCCTTACGAGACTCACGAGGCTCCTTCTCAAACCGTACTTGCTTGACACCACCAAACGCCGCATGGGACAACACATCGTCAACCTTGTCCCACGATACCGCTCTATCAGGAAACGTGAATGTGAGCTCCGTGAAATGAACCGTCGAGCCAGCATCCACTAATTGGCGGAACATGGCGGCGAACCAGTCGATCATGGCCCGAGCATCGCAGCGACTGATGGAGAACATAAGCAATAGTAGATGTTTGAACTGCAGACCGTCGAATAAGTTGGCATAAATCGGCATATGGTAGCCATCCATGTCGTCGTATACGTCTAACCGGTTCCTTAGCAAATGTTTCATGAAAATACATGGATGATAACGAACCACGAGTCAATTCCAATCTAAAGGATTCTAGGCAGAGAGCCGCGGGTTTCAGAGTATATTCGAGCCAATGGGCTAGGTTCAAGCCATCGTAGACGACAATCTCCAAGTGCTTCAGTTTGGGAAACATTGCCGGGTGCTGACAGAGGAAGTTGAGATCTAGTTCAAAGGTATCGAAAGTATCTATACGGAGCAGTTGAAGTGAAGGAAGGCGTGCGAGGGTGAGTGGCGAGCTGAAGAAATCTGCGGGAAGGGGTTCGAACGGAGACTGGATGTCCAAAGTTAGTCGTTGGAGCTGGGTACCATCGAGAAATGAAAGTATTCGGTGTATATCTCTTTCGTCATGAAGACAACAGGCAGCGAGGACTTTGAGTGATTCGGACTGCTGCAGAAAGGTACGGAATGCCTCGACGAATTGCTGGTCGTGAGTATCCCAGGGTCTCTCTCTGTCAAATGTGACGTCCAGCGAGGGTATGTGGGAGATGAGGGGAAATAGGGATACGAGGCCGGACAAGTATTCGTGCTGTCGGTCCACGTTGCCTTTAGTCGCAATCATGCTCTCGGGAGTCTGGCAAACTGAGACGTGCTGGATGAGGCGTTGGAGGTGAGGATAGCGTAGGAGGTGAGCAGGAAGGCGGACGACCTCCAGATATTCTTCCAAACGAAGGTCGTGGAAGAGGGCGCGTTGGGAGGGAATGGCCCACGTCCGTGATACGAGTGCGCAAAATCTCAGTGTGCGAGCGCCAGAGAGATGGTCGACGATCAACCCTACGAGCTCCGGTGGCAAAACAGGCGCTTCCTTTGGAGGTGCTTTCTTTCGCGGCGCTTTGTTTCGTGGCGCTTTTTTTCGCGGCATCGGGGAGGAGATAGATCTTCAAATTGAAGAGGCAGGTTAGTGTACACTCGATGAAAAGGTACCTGGACTTACCGAACAGGTTAACTACTTATGTGTCTACTAGAAAGGCGCATTCCACAAAGGGCACGTTGGAAGCGAGCAAAGGAGACGGAGCTCAATGAGATGGATGCAGAAAAGCGGGAGATGATGGTCACAAGACAAGAGCAGCTGGCAGTCGATCGAGCTTTTTATCCCCAACCACCATGATTGTTTTTGGAAATGTCCAATCTGCGTTTATTCCTGCCAATTTTGCCTTATATGGGTAGCTGGTGCGTTTATTAACGTCCGTTGAGGCCAACTTGCTGATATTTCAGTCAAATCAGGAAACTTAGACCGCCCAAAACCGGAGTCGCCTACTACGCGCCTTTATCGCGGCCTTTGCAGTCGAGGACACGTCTTCAAGTACGACAATACGTCGCAGCGCGATGGCGAGGATACCTAGGACAATATATTGGCTGGATACGCAATAGAAATCATCCTCAGGTTTCGAGGACGCGCGTCCAGACTTGGTGCGGAGTCGCGTCTATATCACTTTGAATTCAAATTGATTCATTCCCAGCGAGTAACGAATCTGTTCTGTGTATCAGTGTCACCCACGTCGGAATCGACCCATATCCTCATACGCAGTGGTATCTGCAGGTCCAATGGATCATCCCCATTAACTGGACCAAGCCGAACCAACGCGCTAGAAAGCCCCATCAACATTATAGAAAAACTCGGAACACCCGACTCGTGCGTCTCCAGAAATGCTCTACCTTCAATTCGCTGATTGTCATTCAGGTCATGCCCCCGCTACAACGCCATACTCGTCCGAAGTTCCGCCAATATCCACAATAAGGAAATGATGGGCCTATTTCGTTGCATCTCCTACGGCTGCTACCGTCTTTTATGCGTTTGGTTTTCTCACACCAGAAACGCTCGCGAACGATTTACTTGCAGGACTGGCTTGAGCGCAGTCAGCGGAAAATAGACTGCCGAGCTACGTTCATCATAGATGAGATATACAGAGCGAGCATCAACCAGTCTCTCGTACGTGATTATATTCATTGTAATTGACCGCCTACTGATAGGATAGACGCGCAGTGTCTGAGCGAGAAACTAACGGCACCAAGTGCCTCTGTTCCCATCGTCGCACGGTAAACTCCATTGCATACCTACACAGTGCTAGACAGCGCGTTTAACTGGAAGCCGTCACAGTCCTCCCCTTAATGTGACTCCTCTTTACCAATGATTTCTCTTCGGAGTACGCCTTTCCCCTTCCCTTTTTACCTGTCATTGAGTTATGTCTTATGTAGAAGTGGAACTCGACGCGATTGAGACTATAGGATCATAGCCTCTCAACATTTTGTCAGATCTTGCTCGCAATTCATGTCCCGAGAAGGTTGTCCGAGACCAACTTTCGTTACACCGCGGGACACGACTTCCAAGGTCGTTGACGTGAGTTTGTCTTTTAGAGTCTGGGAACGACGCTCACACAGACTCAGTCCGTTTACGATCTATCGCTCGACTCAGGATGTTGGTCGGCTTTAGCGGTTACAGTTGTAGCAAGCTTCCTCAGTCACGATTCTACTTGCGCTGGCCTTTGGCGCCTACGTCCTTTCGCCGGAGACCCAGGGATTGAGGTTTTACCAGGACCATCGTTGGTTCGCCCATTCGTCGCGTCCCGTTTTGCACCTTAAACACGGTCACCTGGAACTCTTCAACTCTGTAGAGCATCCAGCAATTTCAGAGTCTCTGCAGGTGCCTATGATAATGACGCCCTGTCGTCTGCGTTTCTGCGCTCGTTAACGATTATGAAATTACTTCGCCTAGGTCCAACCAGCGCGCTAGAAAGCCGGATTAACGTTAAAGGAAAAGTCGGAGCACGTAGCTCTTGCGTTTTGCAATTGAAGAAGAAGAAGAAGAATGGCATCCAGGCGATTGTTGGTACAACCACCCGGTTCTGCACCACGTGTGTGCCCGGTCACACGTTGCAGAACACCATAGCCGTTGGCGTTTTGAACGGTTGATGGAACCGTTTTGTCAACGACTACGGCCCCTAATATCTTTCGGGTATCCGATGTTCTACCAGAAACAAGCGAATCAGTTTCTCGTACGTGACTGTTCAATCTGATTGACGGCCTACTGATTGATAGACGTACAGCGCATGAGCAAAAAACCAACTCGCTCAGTGCGCCTGCTCCCATAGTCTCGCGGTAAACTGGAACGCATATACATCACACAGGAATCGCGCTGCCAGACTGGAAGCTGTCCCAGTCCTCCTCAATATGACTCCTTTTTCCCAATGAGTTTTCTCTTCGGCACCCCTTCCCTTTTTACGTGCCATCGAGTATGCGGATAGCGTGCTGTAAGCTCTCGTCTACAAAGCGGAACTCGACGCTATTGAGACTGGGATCATAGCACGACGACTGTGGGCAGCTCTTTGGCGCCTGGGTTTTAACTGTCGTTTCGCCACAGACCCCCGAGGTTTCACCATGACCATCGTTGGCCCACCGGTAACTCTGAAGACCACCCAGAGTCTCTGCAGGTGTGTAACTCCTCCTTTAATCTGCATTTCAACTAAATGGTCTTCAGACACTACCTGTTGCCGACGCTCTCATCCTTGTGCCGCCTGTACATACTTCTCAAGGAAAGCCGACTTCGGATTCAGCAGATTCGTGTAATGCCTAACGATAACGAATTCACGTCGTTCGTCGGTTCTATTTTAATGCTCAGCATGTCCAAGCTCACATACTATCTCAAGACAATCTATGGACGAGTGCGGGATTGCAACCTTCTCATTCACGCTTTATGCCCCGTACGTGTTTTTGTTGGATGTCTTAGGCGCTCAAGCTAATTCGAGAGTGAAGATAAGGCGCCGGAGAGCCTTATTGGACATACAGGCGCGAATGCGGGCCTTGCGCATCGGTGTATGAACTTCATCACCAGCTCATTCGCTTATCGTTACGAGTACGCAGCGCAACTCCGCCTCGCCGTTCTTGAAGCCAACAAAACTGCCGACATGCTTGCCACAAGTCTATGACGACGATTTCAACCGCCTGGTTTGTCACTTTTTATAACCTCGCCTTTCACCGAATGCTTATACCTGTTCAGTGATGATGCTTTCGGCTTCTTTGAACCTCTTACTCATTAATTATTACCTTACTTAGGCCTGCCGTCCATGCAGTATCTCCATCAGCCGTTGTCCTCTAGCAGAAAGCTAGTCCGAGCGATACGATTACACGTCTGCTCAAGGGCGTCGAAGACGCTCAGAATGCACGGTTATCATTATGGGGTGAGTTTGTCTTTTAGCTTTTTCCAATCACACATCCTGAACTCTGTTTAGTCTCTGTCTTGGAACGGTACTCACAAGTCGACTTGGTCCGTTTGCGCTCCATCGTCAATTGATAGACGACTCTTGACGTTAGTGGGCTCGATTACCATTCGCACGGGCTTTTGACGTCCAAGTTTCGACCGTCATCAGTGACCCACGATTCGAGCTTTCACCGTGACCATCGCTGGCTTGTCTAATTGTCGCGTCTCATTGTACAGACCATCGTACGTGTTTTCCTTGTCAGCCATAGGCGCTCAAGCTAATTCGAAATTGAAGACACGTCATCGGAGAGCCTTCTTGGATACACAGGAACCATCTAGATCGCGAATATGGGTCTTGCGTATTGGTTTATGAACTTCTAGCCCCGCTCACAGCGCAGTTTCAGCTCAGCCCGGCGTTCTTGAAGCAAATAAAAGTCCTCTTGCACCCAGAGGTGGTGACGTCATTGGGATTCACATTTGCCTCCTTCACGATTGCGATAACAGTCGGTGATTCGTCGCTCCCTCCAGGACTTTACTCCTCAAGAGTATCTGGGACTCGCGTCGCTTTTGATCCTACCTTTCCCAGCTTGCCGCCTAACCACAAGTGCAGGATGACGATCTCAACGGCTCGGTTTGTCACTTTTTATAACCTGGCTTTTACCGAATGCTCATATCCGTTCAAGGATGATGTTCTCGACGCCTTCGAAGCTTCTTCCTGTCGAATATCACTCTACCTCCCCCTGCCATTCGTAGCCTTCGTGCATAGCCCTCCAGCAGAAAACCAGTCCGAGGAATACGATTACACGTCTGCTCAAGCGTGTTGAAGACGCCCAGAATGCACGCTTAGCTGCCCGGTTAGACCGCGACCAACCGGCCTTCTTAGTCGAGCAGGACGCTCCTTGTAATGCAAACGTAGGGTATGGGGGAGCAGCATCCGCTGTTCCATGTTACGAAAGATGCGGTTCACGTTCAGCATGGCGCGCCCACGAAGGATTGAGTCGCACTCGCTATGGACATCTTGTCAAGCGGGGAAGTGAAGCGGGCGACCAACTTGGAAACGGATGGCTTAGGAAAACGATCACCGACCCTGGGAAGGAGAACAAGCTGTTGAATATGCAGCCAGCGGGTACCAGCGTGTAGACGAAACGGCGACAGATCAGATCTTGTCCACCTGCGTTTCAAGCTTCAAATTGGCGGTGTTGCTTTTGCGGAAATGCCAGAGTTCGAAACCCGCGTCAAGTGCAGTTGCAGGAGTAGATTCGGAATGGTAGGACCAGATCAACTACGCTGCGCAATGGGCAGCGTTGCTCGTCCTCAGTCTGGGCTCGCCGAAGCCAATATAACTCGCCAAGTATGTGGAGTCGACTTTCTTGGTTGGGATGGAGGCGAGCGCGGCGGAACATGTGCGAATTCAAAGGGAGCCGGAGGATGTCAAGACATAGCGGAAGGGTGCCCAGCAGAGCAGGTTCTCAACCGGGAGACGAAGTTAGTGGAGAGCAGTTGAGGAGGAGCACTGTGCGCGTGAACATAGGAATGAAGGGCGCAGGGGAGGCGACGTTCTCGGAGCAAGTCGATTGCGGCGGGCTTAAGCAGAACAGCAATCGCGGTGTACAGTTTGCGATGGGGTTGGAAGTCTCGGGTGATTGTATTCAATAGACGTGCCCCATCGCATGAAAGGCTCATCAAGAAAGTTTTTTTTTAGCTTTGGCCTCTTTACTATACTGTTCAATATGAAATGTTACTAGGATACGTAGAAGTATTATAACCAGTATAGCAAGTAACTACACGATGTGCTCACTCTGTAGTGTTCCTTAGCGGAGGAATTCGAACTGTTCGTCCGATCATGTGTTATCGCGTGTCGACCACCATCATCGCAACCAAAAGCACTGTACCGTGAGCGCTATTTCTGTCCCACATTTCTATCCGACTGACACTGTACAAGGCTAGAAAATGTCAACTTGTTCGCGCTGCGGGTTTAACCCGGAAGCCCCATCCATCGAATCGCAGTCAGATTGGAACATTGATGTTCTCAGCGTCCTACGTTCGGGACACGCGCTACCTAGCGCCGCGATTCCCTGTATACCGGCTCGCATAGCTCTACTGGAGGCTCGTCACCAAGCCATGCAGGATGACCTGACATGCCTCGAAGAGCTGACAGCGCAAAAGCGCAAGGACATCGCGTCAACGCGCGCCGAAATCGAGCAGACCAAGTCCCTTACTGCGCCAATCCACTCCATTCCCCCTGAAATCCTGCTCCATATCTTTTCCCTTGTGGATGTGGGGGAGTTCGACGCGTTACACCCTCGACAACCCCCGTGTAGCTTTGGCCATGTGTGCAAGCTCTGGCGCACATTGTCGCGCTCTGCCCCGTTTCTGTGGTCCCGCATAGATATCTGTTACCCCGACGTAGACGGCATCAAGTTTCCCCTCGACGTTCTTAAACAACATCTCGTCCTTTCTCACCCACGCCCTCTTGATGTGAAGCTATCCTGTTTTTCAGCCGCGAAATCAAGCGAGAACACAGAGGCTGTGCTCGATGCGCTCTCTGCGCAATCTATCCGACTACAAGAACTAGAGATCTATGCAGGGTCATTCGAGACAGAATGCTTTTTTGACATGCTCTCCAATGCCGACCTGCGGCTTTTGCAACGTCTCAAAGTGGGAGTGTTCGGCTCGTTCCCAGAGTTGAAGGTGTACGATGTAGTGTTCCATGCATCTCTCCGTTCCCTTAATATGGACATGCCGTTCAGCGCTTTCAAATCCATACAAGGGGAGTGGCAGACTTTGACATCCTTCACCGGACCGTTTTCAGGTGGAGGCTCATTCCATCAGTTTATTGTCGCTGCGGAGAGCCTCACACATCTGAAGATTTCTTGCATAGGCGATGAGGAGGACAGCCAGACAAGGACCTTATTTGTTCACGAGAGGCTCGCCGACTTGACCGTTGGCCCATCATGCAGCATGTCCCTCGCCCTCGACAATGTATCGCTACCACATCTAGAGAAACTGATCATCGATGAAGACGATGGGCCTCATAGTACCTGTCCACCTCAGCGGCGCCCAAGTTACGACACGGTTCTTAGCCGCCTTCTTAATCGCTCCCGGTGTAATCTGAAAGCCTTCGACAACCGCGGTATATTCCTCGAACCGCAGACTCTCGAATCCATTTGGCGGATGTCAAATCTCACTTCCCTGCAACTACATCTCAGTTATGAGATTTATACTTGGATGAGCAAAGTCTCAACACTGCTTGATAGCCTCATAGTTACACCCTCTCAACGGCCTCTCCCTGGCCTGCGCGAGCTGGTCATGACATGCGACATGGCAGTAGACCATTTGTTTACCAATTCAAGGCTCTACGATGTGGTCGCGTCGCGTTGGAACGTTACGGGGGACGTTTCAAGACTCTCAAGATTGACGCTGGAAAACTTCATCCAACCCGACGAGCCGCGCATCCCTTATGAGACCTCAACATTAGCGTCGTTCTTATTAAATTTGAAAGACCAGGGGTTGGACGTTACCTGGAGGATTGGGGGGTGGGATGTGCTTGCCGATGCGCAAAAGGCCGTGGAAAGCTACCGTTGACTTACTTCGTATATCTACACCGTCTGCAACGATTCAACTCAATTCTTTGTACTGGTACTATCGATAATCATTCTTGGTGTATGAACGAGCGAAGAACTAGTACAGTTCATATGCGTCCTCATCCGGAATTCGAATGTTCATACATTTCGGAACGGGCAATCAGGCATCCACGTTGTCATCTCGACGACTGGCTTTAGCGTATTGATCTAGTGCTTCGTACCACTGGTCGCTATTGCATATTATAACGTACTAGATCGCCCCAGTGGTTGTGTGGTCATATGAAAAGTACAGTACACCCCGGCTCGCAAGGCGCGGCATAGCCCTCCGCATGTAATCCGTAAGCACGGAATGAATCAGGTCGTTTTCGTACCTCTCATGGATATGGAACTTCTGCACACCGTTGAAGGTGTTGTGGGATAGCGCACCGTCGAGGGCGTTGTACGCATTCCACATGTTCTCGCCATCAAAAAAAAGAGAAGATAAGGCAAGAGGGAAGTTCAATGTGAGTTTGGTGAAATGAATGGTCGCGCCCGAGTCTGCTAGGGACTGGAATGCGGCGGACCACCATTCCGTTGCGGTCCAAAGCTCGTCGTTGTGCTCAAGGCACAATTCAAGATGCATACAGTGCAGGCCACCAAATACGGAAAGAGCATCCGTCGTTGGTCTGTTAAAATAGTCTGACAGTATCATCAGTCGTGGACAAAATGCAGATACAGCGACACGTACGATCAATTTTCAATTCTACTGTGAGGGAGTCCAGTCGGAGGGTCGATTGCCGAAACCAGTTCAGCCAAGCGTTCATTTCGGTAAGCTTGAACACAACGAGCTCGCAGTGTTTCAAATTCGGGAACGTGGCCTGGGGTTCTAACCAGAATTGAAATGCGTTCAAGTACTGGCGCTCTAGATGCACACAAAGGGACTCGACATATGGAAGTCGCACAGCTTTGTTCGTAAATTCCGGCCCAGTTGTCCGTTGGACACCAAAAGAGAACAAGTACACCCGTTTGATTCGACTTCCTTCTAGAGAAGACAGGGCGTGTTGGATTATATACTGGGTATCGAGACTGTTAGCCCTGATTGCAGTTACCGACGACTGGTGTAGGAAATCGGCAAGGGCCTTGGAGAAATGTTTGTCGTCACTGCGCGGGACTTTCAAGTTCCATCCAGGTGTGAATGTCACGATGATTGATGCAAGATGAGGTAGGCAACGAAGTAGAGCGGCAATGCAAGTTGAATATTCCGCCAAATTGACCGTATGGCGCGGAGGCGGCGGATCCCTCGGATACTGGGATAGTGATATGCGGCGAACAAGTGTTTGGAGATGGGGATAGCGAGTGAGATAAGTAAGGGCTTTCTTCACTGTGCTATACTTGGAGAAATCCATGTAGTAGAAAAGAGCCTGCTGGCTTGGGCCGGTCCACGCCCGAGCGACGAGGGCACAGCTTTGGAGCGTTCTTTCGTAATTCATGAAATAGCCCACACTCGAAAAACACTCCATGACCTCGTACATGAGCTCTGGTGGTAGGGGAAATCCCATTTTTGTGTAGCTTGTGACCTATTTGTCCGAGTTAGAACCTGTTCCATAGTGAAGAAAGCAAGAGGGACGCCTACTCGAAACGCAGGTAAAGGGCGTGGCGGCCGAGACTAGTCGACTACGGTAAGGTATCTGTTCAAGACATGACAAGAATCCAAGAGCACTGCTCACCTCAACAACAGTAGTTAGTTGGAGAGTACGACTTGAGAAGTTATTCCTACGTCCTCCGGAGAGTCGCTCTGTGTTAGATGATAGTAAGAGACAGGAAAACACATGATGCGACAGTGCGACCTCAGACTTTTTCCAAAGGAACTATGACTAGCTCGTTCAACTACATGTTTCTCCGCGGGTTTCAGGGTGCCCTTCACTCAGGCCAAGTGAGATATAAACCACGGTATGGCGTGCGTGATGAAACTGGGGCAGTTGTAGCGTTGCGCCGACCGAGACCGTAGGAAAGACATTAGATAGCTCGCTGCGGTATGAAATGGAGTAACAGATGCATATTAGTACATTGGCGATGGCGACAGATCCTTCAGTGTACATAACAAGGCGTCGGCTACTACTACCTCTGGTCCGATATTCCCTCAGTCACCTAACTACGAGACGACGACTCGCCATGGGACGTCCTCCATACCACCAGGTAGCAATTTCAGAAGCCCTGTCGCGAAGTCATGCAAAACGATCTCGCACGCGTCGAGACGTTGATACGCAGTAGCGCGAGGAGATCATGTCTAGGTACACATTAAACAGATGAATGGGAACGTACTCCTAGATGCCTCACCCTGGTTTGCCTCTCCACCTAGACGAAACAAAGAACACCTCGACTTGCAAGTCGAGGCAAGACAAGCCGCACTTCGTCTACAAGGACCGGGTACACCTCCTCAGTGATCAATGCCTTGTGATCACTCTTCTCGAAATGAATGCTCCGCACAGCGCTAAAGAGCGGATGCGAAAGAGTGTCGTCAAGTGACTGCCAGGCCGCTTTCTGAGCACCGTCGTTCCCAGGATCGGTAAATGTGAATGTGAGCTCGGTGAAATGTATGGTCGCCTTGGAGTCAGAGAGTGCCCGAAATGTAGAGGACCACCACTTGATGAACCGACGCAGATAAGGGGGGTATTCGCATTTAATACTGAGATGCACATGCTGGAAGTGCAGATTGGCAAGCGGAAATAGACAGAATGCGTCTTCTTCGGGCTCTTGACAACTCATGTAGCCTGAGTTATGGTCAAAGATCTCTCCAACCAAGCAAGCGATAGCTACACACCGGTTGCGATTTCAAGTTTGAACAACTTGAGAGGGGGGAATCCACGATGCAAGACGTCTTGCCAGTGTGATAACTCGCGTGGATCGTAGATACTGATTTGGCACTGTTTCAGGTTTGGGAGATCAGCTCGACGCGTGAGCCAATCATGGACATGAATGTGTTCCTTCCCCTTAAGAGAAATGAATTCGAGAGAGGGAAGGTGCAAGCGCGCAGCCGAAATACTCGCGTCAACTGCATCAGGCTGATGGTTGAGCTGATCGAATAACCGGAGTCGCTTGATGTTTGTGCCTTCCAAAGCCTCCATGGCAGCATGAAAGGCTCCGACAGTAGAAACGAGAAGGAGCTCAAGCTCAATGAGTGAGCTCCCCGGGATTCGGATCAAATCGAGGTAGGGTTGGATTTCGCCTTTAGTCATATGCACATAGATGCGCATGTATACTAGATTCGGGAGATGGCAGAGCACGGATGTGAGGCATGATATGTAGGTGGGAAGCGAAACACAATCGCGGATTCTCTCATCTCGCTGGTCGATCAACACGCCGCGGATGAGTGTTTTGACATAGGGTACGGAGCGCAGTCTCTTACGCAGCTTATCCACCTTTGAGTAGGAGCAAAGTTGGAGCTGCATGTCGCGGAACAGAGCGCGTTGGCTAAAGCTAGCCCATGTCCGCGATACCAATGTGCAGCTCCGTAACGTGTCTTTGTCATCAGAAAGATACTGGACAATCGTGAACACGAGTTCGGGTGGGAGGGGACAGCGCGATGACATTGCGAAGGAAGGATAGCACTAGAAAGATGCAGATACGTTGATATCTAGTGTTCAACAGAGAGAAGAAGGACTTACCTCGGAAACGAGTCTGATAAGAGAAGCGAACGGTTGGTGTCTGCTAAATGGCGTCATTGGTGCGAGCAGGGACTCAAAGAAACAGCTATACGCACACGTTAAATGCCGACGCGAATGGCGGCCAGAGACGACTCGTATGCAACAGGTTCCTTGGCCGTCACTTGGCCGTATGACGGTTAGATGCAGAAAGATATGTGGACAAATGCGGAGTCTGAACTTCCTCATAAAAGGAAATGTCAAATTCATCCTTAGACCTGGAACCCAACGGCAGTGATTAATCCAGATAGCACGCTGGCTTGATAAACTGTTCCTTCTGCAGAGGGATTACGGGAACCGGTCTATGCGAGATGACGGGCAGAAGCAAGGCGTCGATAGAGGCAAGACGTTGGTCAATTATCACGATGCGATTTCTAAACAGGGACCTACTACTACACACTTTACGGTAAGCGGGAGGGCCAAGGATGATTTTTGACTTTTGACATCGGTCACCGGCTGCAATCGGGTAGGTCGGCTGTTCGAATACCACCCGATGATATTTTGAATAAAGTATTTATATATATTGTGCATCTAATGTGGCGTAGTGAGGCAATTTCTGGTAAATACACACTGTTCTAGCGCTGGGTACCATAGGCGGGATGGCGGGATGGCTCAGGTTGATTTGATTCGATTGAGTCTCCGGTCCGAGTTAGGTCTGAGGACTTGGTTCTAGTCCTTTTTTAATCGCGGGGCTGTTGGGTGGGAACCGATTGCTTATGCAATCGACCCAATTAGGAATGCACGTGGTCTGCTCTTTTTTTATTACTGCCACCACCACGACGCGTCTTGGCCATGTCTGGCAGTCCAGACGCGTCCCAATTTATTTCATATGACCCGAATGCATCATCTTCCTCCTCCAAGCGACGCCGATATGGTAATTTACCCCCAATCCCCGTAATTCCTGCTGCACCCCCGGATGCGGAGAACTACCGCCTTTCGCCCACACAAGCACTTCTTTCTCCACTGGCCCTCGAGACGCCTCTACAGCTTCATGACTTTCCAAGCAGCGACACCCTAAACTCTCCTACCTCGTCCCCTACATTATTGGCCTCGTTCCAACGCCTGCAGCTTGAAGCTCAGCGCACACCACATCCATCCCCACCTGCACGGCAACTCTCACGCTGGGAGCACGTTGACGCCGTCCTTGATTGTATCCTGGATCACTTTGCGGCCTTTGGCGATTTTGCAGAAGCATTCATTCAGGACATTCCGCGCGCACAACCTGATCCACGGTCAACCAAACATAAGAATATTTTATCGAAGTGGTTGGCGGGCATGAATCGTTTCGGGCCTGTGAATTTTACCGAGGCCGCCTACAACAACCGCTATAGTGTCCCCCATTCCAACTCTGTCCATGCCGACGAGATCAACCAAGCTTTCAATGGCGAGTGCCCCGTTGACAGCATCCATTTTACTCGGATCGCGCTAAGCATTTGGGCGACGTCCTTGGTCGGTCGACGGTGCTCGCTGGAAGTCAAGAAGCTTGGCAAGGAAGATCCTCAGCATCCTGATTTCCGTGTCCATCTCCGGGCATCCGCTAATGAGAGGATGAAGGAGAAACGACGATTGGTTTCCGAGGAGGATATCTTTTCATTCAACATGAAGCGGACGGCTTCCGTACTCAAAGCTCGCGCTCCGCTGGCATGGTATCTGACGGAGTGCATGGCTGCATCGCGCAAACACGGGGAGGTTGTTCCTCGAAAATATCGACCAAGAGGGTATGATACCCACAATACTGCTTGCAAGTCCCTTCGTCGGCGTAACCACAATTCCAACTGGCTGCTTCTTGACGGAAAACTTCGGATAATCTTGGGGGTTCTTGCTGATCTCCTGGTGGCAGAGAATGGGCACGGTGAATAACGCCGATTTTCCATCGCCTGTCGCAGTACAGAGCAATACATCCATCCCATCCAGTACCGACAACACCGGCTCTTCCTGTCGCTCGTGCAATCCGTCCTTCCATTCCGGGATGCGGCTGAGAACAATGCGCTTGACGGTTGCCTTGCCCTCAGGGCTGTTCCAGGCTATGGCGGCGGACATCGAAGTAAGGAAATACGCGAAAATGAACACATAAACGACGTGTATTGTCCGCGATCGTGGTGGTACAGGAAGAGACGCGTGTTCCTAATTAGGCCGATTGCATAAGCAACCGGTTGCCGGCTAGGAGCCCCGCGATTACAAACAGACTACATACAACATACTTACTCGTTCGTCATGTTGGATCGTCAGTCTGTCTAGGAGAGACTAAATTATAGGTGGATACGAGCCAGCACAATGTTTTCTTCTTCTCTCACCCCACACCATAGCACATTCATGAGGCCTCGAGTCCCCTCTGTTCGAAGCGGCGGTGTCAATCTCTTGCTCGCATCAGCAAGTTCGGAGGCTCATAATTAGGCATAATCAGTGTAAGTGCGTAATTCGGTGTAAAAAAAAATTGTGATTTCAGCTGCATTATGCCTGATTACACGATTACGGCTCAATATGCGCTTACAGGATTACACCACGTAGACTGTGTGCACAACATGATACCATTCACAGTAGAAGTAGGACAGAAACTAGCAGGATTGACTGGTATTGACCTCCGATGCAGGCATAATTAAATGTGTCCAACCAGTAAACAGCCGGAAAGCACCTAACGAAACAATTCGGAGGCAGTACTAAACTAGGCGGCTCGAGGATTGAGAAAGCAGCATGCCCTTGCGGTAGCCAGGATCCACTGTCCAGCCACGAGGCAGACATGACTGAGTGCAAGAGGCAGAACATGTACGATTGGAACAGGATGAGCGGACTCGGGACCGTTTTTGATTGATTGATTGGTCTGTGCGCGAGCACGTCATCGATCACGCCATGTTGATTTTTAATTTTCGAAGTCCGCCAGCTTTGCTCCTTTCCTCCATCCAGCCTCCATCTCCCCGTTGTCCGTCTAATTCAGGACGATGGGCTCTACCACTATGGGCGTCAGCGGCTTATGGACACGCAAGACCCCTAGGTTCACCGACCATCGACACGTTGGAGGACTATAGCGAGGCGGGCCACTTCCACGACGAGCACACACGAGGACCATAGAAGGACCATACCCACGACGAGGACGTGAACACGAACGAGGATATCAAAGACCCGGCTAGGGCGTACGAATGCAAAAGCAAGCTGTAGGACGGGGACCAAATGATGGCGTACGAGGACCGAAACAAGGCGCCCGAGGACCGAAGCGAAGCGTACGATGATCACGACGAGGCGTACGAATATCCCGGCGAGGCGTACAAGGACCGCTGCGAGGCGTACGAGGGACCACTACGAGGACCACGGCAAGGCTAGCAGGGACCACCACGAGGACTGCACTGCAAGGCGTACGAGGACCACCGCGACGTGCGAACACACCAGGACGTATGGTCAGTATCGGGCCAATGGTTGCTAGGATAGATGAGCTGAGGAGGCCCTTTCGAGCGCGTTCCTTGGGGCATGGAGGCGATGTATGACTTTTTCCCGGCCGCTAGCAAGCTCGGCGAATCGAAGTGGGAAGACATTGCCCGGGCTGAGGTAGTTATCGCATACACTCGCGGCGAGATCCATGTTCCCGGGAACAAACATGATGAGGATGAGCAACCTGCAACCATGCTCTTCATGTCGCCTTAACTGGTAAGCACTGTCTTCATACTCAAGTGGCGGCTGATGACCAACACCTCCGTCAGGCGGCGCTGTACCGTGTAGTTGAAGTCGGTGGTAATTCCCGAGTTGTTATCCGAATGTATCCAGCCAAGTCGGCGCCGGCGATGCCTGTGCTACCGCGGCTTTTGTATCGTCCCGTTAGTGTAGTGCTGAATTTGTATCTGATATTCTTTGTCAATCCGATATGTTACTCATTCACTGTTCACCACGTCCGAGAAGGAAAGCAAAACCATGAATTGATATGTGAAGAGGCATAATTCGAGGGTGAAAACAAGGTGTAATCTCGCGTAATCGAAGGGGTGGTGATTACGCTTCGAGCGTATGAATTTCGTATGTACCTTGTAGGATTACGCAAAAGTGTAATCGCGTAAATCGCATAATTGGCGTAGGATTACGCCGAATACGGGCCTACCGACTTGCTGATGCGTCCCCTTGCTCGTCGTCGTCTTTCCTCTCATTCACATTGCTTCTTTGAACCTCGGCTCAGATTCAAACTGTCGTCCCCCGGATCCATGGAAGGGTGAAATTCCTCCCGGCACGTTCAATTAGGACTGTCACATTGTGAAGTCGGCGACTTTCTATCCGATGCGTCCCTATTTGGAGGAGGCAGGCCAGGCGGTGAAGGGGAAGGAATATTCTCACTTTGCACTGGAGGCCGTCTCGGCGGAAGAGGGACGAGGAGGCCTAATATCTTGTTTGGGGCTAGAGACTGCCACGGATCGGGTAAATCGGCGGATATCCGCTACCCGATCCCATACCCGATCCGCGGATCGGATCACGTTTTTGCGATCCGATCCGTGCGATCCGGATCGCAGCACGGGTCACGGTCAGGCAGAGGTATGCACGGATATCCGTGGCACCGATCCGTATGCGATCCGTACTCTCAGATACTTTTGTGTTATGTTTTTTGAAGATTTTCACAATTTTATTTGACCTAAAATGCCCGCAACGTCATCCAGAAACGATGTTGCGGATGAATTTCCCTAATCGCCGAGCTGGCCGAACCTCGCGGCAATCGCCGGATAAGGATCGATGGGCTGGGATACTGACTCTTCACCTCCTACCACCACAACACGACGGCGACGTCGTGTTCGTCGGCTCCAGAACCTTCTCTGGGGCTTCTCCTACCTCTCCTCTATGTTCTTCTTTGCTTTTCTCTTGTGGTTCGGCTTTGCGCCGACCACTGCGCCCTCGGATACGTTCCGGGGCGCGTTCTAGTGCTCGTCTTCGTGACGGCACCTTCTCCACGAGGATCGCTGCTATACGACGGCAGCACGACACGGACCACTCGCTGGGAGTGCCCCACAATAGGGCTGGACGATATGCAAGGCCGTTGCTATGGCCACGACGCCCTAGCAACGGACCACTATCGACGCGTAAGCCCCCGAGTGGGCAGCAGGCGACGACGACGACGGCCCTCGAGGCGTCTTACAATGCTGGGCGGGTCTGCTGCACAGCAAGCTGGAATAGCGAAAGAGGCAGGATGGCCGGTGCGTGGCGCGTCTGCAGACGACGCCACGCAGAGAGGTACGTGTTCAATGATTTCTCTATATTTATTGATTGAAACTCCTTCTAGACACCGAACACGACGGGAGTACGAGCGCGCGACCCGGCGCAGCAGCAGCATCAACAACGCCGCCGACACTTATAATGGACCCACCCTTCATGTCACCATCTATCCCTCCCCCTCATATCCTTTCAGCGTAGGTATGCAGTTTGCTCATTTGAGCATCCTGCGCCTCACTGGAACGAAGTCTTCTTCCTCCTTATACGTGGCGATCCGAGTCCCGATCCGTGAGTCGATCCGCGGATCGGATCTGCTTACGGATCGGATCCTCTAGCGATCCGGATCGCATGGCGGATCACGGTCATGGCTTTGGGGGTACGGATATCCGTGAAGTGGATCGCGGATCGATCCGGTTCGCGATCCGTGGCAGTCTCTATTTGGGGCCCCCAGGTACTTGTCTGTCCAGTCGTGTCAGTGTCTCGGCGAGGAGGCGGAGTCCGGGCACGAGTATGGGACCTCGGTTCAGACTGTGACTTAGTCTCGTCCTGGCTGCCGGCTCCTTCCTTTGCGCGACGTAGTTCTTCTGGCTGTGTTTCTGTGTTCGTCTTGGTCGTTGACGGCCGAGCGGAATTCTGGGACTGCTGACCGGACACCTTCCGCAAAGAAGCCGGCGCAGACGACAACGTAGGATCAGCCGGACGTATAGGATGACTTGGGAGGACTGGCACCAAGCTCGCTTGTTCATCCTGAACTGGCTCGTCCACAGGTACAGAGAGCTCCACAATCCAGAAGGTGCAGAGAGGATGAAGCCCGTAAGTTGTCTTCTTAGTCCCCCCATTTGGCAAAAACTCACGTATCTCACGTTCCTCCCAGTCGATTACGATGTTCTGATGAGGCACAGATGACTGCCTGAACTCATCAGTCTGCTCTTCATGCAATAGCTGCTTCATGACGCGCAGCTGCATATCGTCAAAGCAAACTCGACGGTCAGTCCTCATCTCATTCTGAATATCTAGAGCTAAAGAAGGAGACTCAGCTGCTCTTTCTACCACCGCTGGCCGACCTGAAGGCTTTGCTCGCAAAGGCACTCAAAGCGGAGTGAAAGAATCAGCAACATTGCTTGACTTTGGGCGCACATTTGCACTAGGAGTTGTCTGTGTCAATCCTTCCTCAATTGCTCGGCTGCTAACCCAACCAGATAGACTATCAGACATCTCTAAAGTGTGCGACTGGCCCAACAGCCACTTCTCCATATACGACCAGTCTAAGTCACCATCTCCAAACTCAATCAGGATATCCTCCAGGACAATCTTGCTCGTCTTTGGCGGGATGATCTCCACTGGCTGAACAAAAGTCGCAGCAGTCCGCGGCTCAGACTGAATGGTGAGTCCTAGCCGATTGCGAATCTTCATGATTGAAACTGCCAGGGCAGACCTCGCGCAAGATTTCCATATTCATCGCAAGTGGCTGGTTCGGATTGACATTGTCCAAGACAATCCGTAGATCATCGCATGAATAACCGTCCTATCCTCGACCGACATGGCGCGTAACTTACGTTCAATTTTTGAATGGTCAGTAATCTGCAAATCAGACAAGCCGCCTAAAGAATCATCCACAGAAGGTTCTGACGAGCTGTCAGATAGCGGCAATGCTTCCGTCGATGAGGATAATGAAGGATCATCCTGGTCTTTCACCTTAGCTTTTCCTTTGCATCTACGACGGCGACGCCTCGCTTCCCGACGAGGGCGAATCATGCTGACCGGCGTCATCGGGACGTGGCCAAACCGGCGCTCGCAGCATACCAAGAGTCGGCTGGACGGCCGGACGACTATCATCGGACACTACATTTCTCGGTTGAGAAGTGGCAGTGGGCGCAGCGGGGGTAGACATAGAAATTGGCAACATTCTATTGGGTCGACTGACAGGAGTAGTCAGGAGCTCGTCGAACCCAGAACGTCCCGAAGGACACTGGGTATCATCTCAGTGGTCATCAACATGGCGCGCATCGTTGTGCGGCTTTTCAGCGTTCTGCATAGTTGTCCGAGCCCTGCGAGTGGGCTTGAGGATGGTAGTTGACATAATCGATGATAGATAGTATGTTGCACCGCGTAGGGTAACAGTACTGTTCAATGAATAGAATCGAATGTAATGTGCCAGCAAATACCTCTCAAATAAACTGCTTTGGCACATCAACATCGAAGTCACGTGACACTCGGCGCACTATACCTACATGGCTGATCAATAAAGAAAGGGTATTCGTAGGGTCAAAATGACTTCAGTGAAGTGTGGCGAGGGCCTCGGCAGATGCCGAGTGTCACGTGACTTTAATGTTGATGCTCCAAAGCAGTTTATTAAGAGAGGTATTTGCTGGCACATTACACCCAGAGCTAGAAAAAGTGTTTATTTACACCAGAAATTGCCTCACTGCGCCACATTAGGTGTACAATATATATAAATACTTCATTCAAAATATCATCGGGTGGTATTCGAACAGCCGACCTACCCGATTGCAGCCGGTGACTGATGTCAAAAGTCAAAAATCATCCTTGGCCCTCCCGCTTACCGTACACACTTGCCGAGCTGCAAATTTCGTTCTTATATCGATTGTCCAAACTATAACGCGACCTCGGCTATCACTTGAATTCTGTCCTTGTGGTCCGACCTACCCTCATGCTAGACTTTCCCATCCTTTCCCTAATCAAAGCAAAGAACTCCCCGACCCGCAAGTCGCGGCAAAGCGCGCCGTATCACGGCTACAAGATCAGGCTGCGCGTACTCGGTGATAATCAGCCGCCCCTCCTCAAAGTGAATGCGTTGCACGCCCCAAAATGCCGGATGGGACAGTACTTCGTCAAGAGCCGCCCACTCCGCCTCGGTGTCGCTGAACCTGAACGTGAGTTCAGTGAAATGGATTGTAGTGCCCGAATCGGCGAGGAAGCGGAACATCGAGGAAAGCCACTTGACGTAGGGCCGCGCATCGAAACCGGATTGAGAGCTAGATAGCTTGAAATGCTTGAAGTGAAGCCCGTCGAAGAGGCCTTCGGATTGCGGCAGGTGGTTTAGAATGCCTAGACAATTTCATTAGGATGCGCTTTAGGAGTCAGACAAAAGAAAATAGACGAACGAGGGTTTAAGTCCAATCTGAATGACTTCAGTTGGAGAGCAGCAGGTTGTAGAATATCCCGGAACAGTAGGCCTACATCGTCAGGCCAGTTGACGACAACCGCGCAGTCTTTTAGATTGGGAAACATCGTCGCGTGCTGGCCGAGCCAAAAGCTGAGAGCAGGCTGCATTTGTCGGACATCCGCCAAATTGAAACGAAGGAATTCAATGGCAGGAAGGTGTACGACGTGAAGTGTTACACTACGATCGGAGTCTGGCTGGAACAGATCGCCCATATACATATCTTCGGGATCTATGGCCAATAAGACCTGTTTAATGCTGGTACCCTCCAAAGATGAGAACATTTGTTGAAAATCGGTTGCATCGAGAAGATTGCGCGCGCAGAGCTGTGTAAGCGATTGGGATGTCTTCAGGAAAGTCAGGAGTGCATCAGGAAAGGCCTATATGCATTAAAGCATCTTAAGATTCATGTCAACGGAACATCAAACTTTAGGCTCCAAAAAGCTCTTAAAGCTCTAAAGGCATCTTAAAGCTGGACTATCATTGTCACGAAACTTAAGACAGCAAAAGGCGGCAAAAGACGCTTAAAGGTGACTTAGGGCACATGTTTCAAATATGTCTATCCTTATGCAACTTAAGACTGAAGGTGTTGTTACTATCAACTTAAGGCATCTTTGGATGTCTTAACACAACTTTAAGCATGTACTACAATGACATCTACCCTTATGGCACTATTGATTGAGCTGCAGTACGATCCGGACTTCTCAAGGATCCGATCCATAGGCAACTCGATCCGTGGAGTGAGTCAGCGCAACGATTCGCGGATGTTCGGAGGTTTACAATATCTTTTCGATGCGGCGCGGGACACCTAACTAGGTGAACCACATACCGCATGCGAAAGGAGGGATGTATGGAGGGAGAGGGTCAAAGGTGGGGCTTGAAGAGTGAGGAAACCACAGTGGAAGCATTGCTGAGAGACACACCCCAAATTCCCGCTCACTACACTCCGTGAATCAGCGTCGTCGTGCATCCTCTGCTGCCCATCTGTTGCTTACACGCCGGCAGCACCATTGTGCGCGTATTTCCACCACCTCTGGTCTTGGAGACGGCTCTGCCGTGCGACGGAAAGGTCTCATATTGATTGGTGGCCTCCGAAGGGTCGTCATAGTCGTTCTGTGTCGTCTGCTGGCCATCTCGGAGGGCTTACGCGTCGCAGCTGAAGTCGATTCCGTAATCTGACGCAATGTCAAATCGCATCAGATACAGCACAGTGGCAGTTCTGGGCGGCGGGGCAGAGCGAGCGAGGGAGACGAGACTGGTGTGTAGTGGTTGTGGAGGACGAGAGAGGAGGTCGCGTCCTTCTGCGGGGTTTGAGACAATGCTGAGTGAAATGAATCAATTTAACAAAATGTAAACCCACGCACCTCATGATGCCTCGCCAGCAAACGAGGACGACGATTCCACTTAGTCTCGCCCTTTAAAACTGACTCTCAGGACAGAGGAGCACGACCGCACGATAATGTGGGACCCATCCGCAGCATCACCAGTGTAAATGAAGGCGTTGTCCCATCGTCGGTGCTGGTGCTATGTGTCGTCATGCTGCGCGGGTTGAGTATAGGCAGAGGGAGACGACCCAAAGTCGGTCTCCATGATCATGGGCAACGACTTGAAGTCGGTTGTCCGTCGCTGCTGCCACCACCAGCCCGGTGATCTGCAGTAAATCGAAAAAAGAGGTCGAGCTGCATCGTTCAACATCGTCGCAGCCGCGTAAGTCAACATGAAAAGAAACACATACCTAGGTTGAGCAACGGCTGGAGTGTCGTCGAAGGGGCCTCGTCAGCACATCGATGGTGGTGGTAAGAGAGCGGGCGAGAAATCTGGGGAATAAAGGGGCCGATAATGGGAAACCACTCAAAGAGAGGTAGAACGAAGGCTCGGAAGACTCTGGAGAACGTGGTCAGTACAGGGAAAATCATTCCACCTGGAAAGACTTACCGACGACTGAACGTTCCCACAGATTAAGAGCCTCGGCCGAGCTAAAGACGACTCCGGGTGTCCGTGCCAGGGCGTTTGCTGGGGGCTCAGCCGGAATGTGGGCAATACGGTACCGTAGCGAGAGGGAGACGGAAGTCGGTCGCCCTGTGTTCTAAATAGATAGTTCCTAGGACGCAGCGCATTTTGGACGATGCGCGTGGTTGATGAAGTCGGAACGTTGTTGAAGGTAGCATGTTTGGGTGCCTGACGAGGAGTTTAGAGCAGAGCGACGCGGAAATGACTGGAAAAACGTACCAGATATCAGGCATATCCCATAGTATTTCCTGCGAGTACACACTGGCAGCTGCCTCTCGGATACCGCGTTCATGACGAATCCAGCAGTCTTAGAACTGCGCAGCGAGGGGTGCGGCGACGTGCAATGGACCGACGATGGGGGTGGTCGCAAAGAAAGACGCAGATTCGACCAAATCCCGGCCCGCAATTTGCGTCGTTTGTGGAGCGCAGGGCAACGTGAGAGATGAAAGGAGTGTGGGAAATGCAGCCCACGTTGGTGGGGCTTACGCGTCGTCGTCGTTGCTACATCACTTTAGCTGCCGCCGCCGCCGTCATTGGCAATGCTGGTGGACGTGAATAGAATGGAAAGAAAATTGACAAGCAACGTACTTGCACGCTGCCTCCCCAGCAGGCGAGAAACATTATTTCCACGCTCTTCTTCTAGCCTTGTAAATTCCAGCTACGTGGCTTTCTTGACCTCAACAGCGCAGGTCTTGCGCTGCTCATCCGATACGACGTCTCAAGGAGTGTGTCGTCTTGCTCCACATGGAGACAAGGTCTCTGTGACACCATGCGACGACTCAAAGTCGGTCGCTACTATCGACTGCTGCCCGTCGTCTGGGGCTTACGCGGGTGTGCATCTTAGATTCGGGGAGACGACGCACAGTCGATCTCCCTATGCGACGACTCAAAGTCGGTCGCAGGTGTCGTAAATGGCTGCCAATTGTCCGCGTCGATAGCCATGGGCGTTGCTCATCGTCCCGAGCAGATCGGTCGTCGATGGTGGTGGTAGGAGGCCAAGTGAACGAACCCGAACAGTGTTCGGATTCGCGGTCCGTGTCGCCGACGCCAAATCTCGAGGATGTCACCATCGATGGAGGGCAAACGGCGCGTCGGTGAATGCTAGTAGTCGACGAGAGGTACTGTAGACTTTCATTCAATTCGTCGGCCCATGTGACCTGTGACCGGTCTGACAAAATTTTGGTTTCGTCGAATTACCATATATGGTAATTGCCGATGCGGCGGAGCTGCGTCGGGAGACTGGCGGGGGCCCCGCCGGGGACTTTTTCGACAATTTCGCTGTGACTGCTGTGACTTTTCGTCGATTTCGGATCGCCTGTGACCCGTGACCGACGAATTGAATGAAAGTGTACAGTATGTTGTATGATTTAGTAACACATCTGTGAAGTATCAGAAGAAATGACACAAAATGACTTAGCCAACTCTTAGCGGGCATAACCTCTCGTGCGAAACAGACTTCCATCGTAAGTACCGTCTACAGCCATAGATGGATGACCTCGTTTGAGCTGTATTTAATGAATTACATTGTAAAGTATTGATTCCAGTAAAAATTCAAGCAGCCGGTGCGGTGTATGGCACCAGAATGAGCAATGTTAGCATACACATATGGTATACTTGCTACGTAAGGAAATTTTGAGGTCTTACGCTAATTATATTACCTTGAATCTACCTCAGATCTATGAAATACCTGTACTGCAGTAGATTCCGACACTAACTTCCGTGCTCCGAGTACACCTTCGTTGTTCCGAACGACATTGAAGTCGTTCCGCTCGCGATTCGGTGTTTGCCGGATCATGATCAGAGTGCGTTGCTCGTCGTCGCTCGTGTCTTACCACCATGTCACATCGACGACGACGACGCATCCAGCGCCAGACTTTCATGTGGGACCTCCTCTCCTCATTCTCTCATGCTCTTACCCTCCGGATCCCCGGCCTCATATTCAACAGCCTTCAATTTTATTTTAGTGGCAATAAGACCTAAAAGGCTACCACACCGCACGATACGGATGCGCCGTTGCGCTGCAACGGCCCAGGATCATGCAGACACCCTACGTCTTGCCGTCGCGCAAGTTTCAAGCATGTTGGGTTGGATTTGGTGCGCCCTGTTGCCTGCTTGTAACGCGGCGCCGGTTGGTGCGTCTTATGCATCAACTTTTCCACTCATTCGTCTCATGGAGCCGTTCATTTCCTTTCATTTCTTCCATTTACATTGCCGTTTCCCATGCCCACACCCCACGCTGATTCCATCCCCCTGCCAGAAAATTGAAAATTTGCTCAAGTCCATTCGCCGCCGGCATGAGGCCACGTCAGCCTCACGTGCCGCTTGGTTTAAAATCCCGATCGGTCCCAGGTTCGTCTTGTATCCTTATACCACCACCACCGACCCGACTTCCTCCTCCACGCTGTTGCTCTATGCGCAGCTGCTACTAGTCGGCGCTGCCATGTGCACATCGCTCACCGCTGCTGTCTTGCGCACCTCGGTGCGCCCTCAACATGGAGTCCGCTCTCCAATGACCATTTAGTGCGTAGTCGCGTCACCTTTCTCGTTCGCCATGCACTGACGAGGACAGCCCTTGACGACGAGGACTACAACGCGACGAAGTGACGACATGGGCATGGACAAGGACGACGTCGTACGTGGACGAGACTAACGATGGATGATGACGACCGCAGGCGAGGACTTGGACTACAACGAGGATTCTGACTACAACGAGGACTTTGACTACGACGAGGACTTTGACTACGACGAGGACTTGGACCACGACGAGGACTTGGAGCATGCCCACGAGGACGCAGACCGCGACGAGGACTTGAGTCACGGACTTGGACCACGCCTTGGACGACCTCGACAGCGATGACCACGACGACTTGGACGCAGACCACGACGACTTGGACGACCACGAAGAGCCCCGAGGACCACGAAGAATATCGAGAGTCGAGCACCGCGACGAGGACTATGACAAGCACCGAGGGCCACGCTGAACAGCGAGCATCGTGACGACGGTACGTGGACGAGGACGGCAACATCGACGAGGATCACGAAGAGCCACAATGAGCCCCGCAACGAGGACGAGGACTATAATGTTCACCGAAGACCATGATGAACCCCAAGCATCGTGTTGAGGGTGCGTGGACGAGGGATGACACGGGCAATGAGCTGGATGAGGTCAATGTTCTGGCCTAGGCACGATAATGTAGAGTAGACTGATGGTGATGAGTATACTGATCGTAGTGATATATTGTATCCTTCTTGATATGATTGAATTTATTTTGTTGATTCTGCTCAATGCATTGGTAGCTGGCAGAAGAAGAGGTGTATAAATGTGTGTTTTAACTAGCTTTATATGACTTTGGCAGAGCTTTTGGGTTGCCTTTTACTGTCTTGTAGGAGACCTTTAGAATGCTATATAGTAGGCTTGGGACAAGGTTCACAGAGATGTCAGCTTTTAGCTGACTTTAAAGTGCTTGAGGATAGCTTATGGAGCACCTTTTAAGTAAACAAAAGATGTTCTAGAGTCATCTTAGGACAAGGTTCATGAAGACATGTGCTTTATGCTGCCTTTGAAGAGCTTTTTGATAGCTTTTTAAGTGCCTTTAAGTGTCTTAAGATGACTTAAAGTACATGTCTCCGTGAACCTTGGTTTAAAGCGTCTCAATAGCTTATTTGGCTTTCCTATCTTTTTATGTCTTAAGACACTTTAAGTTGCGTAAAGTTGCTTTAAGACATATAGGCCTTTCTAGATGCTGCATTGACGAATTGTTGGTCGTGGGTACACCAGATGCGGGATCTGTCGAATAAGACGTGGAGATCGGTTATACGGGGAAGGAGAGGGAATAAGGCGGCGAGGCAGGTCAGATGCTCGTCGTGATCCCAGGCGTCGGTGGGCGTCTGCCACATTAGCACGCATTGGATGAGATTTTGGAGGTGGGGAAAGCGGAGGAGGTGGTGGTAGAGGGAGCTTGCCCGATCAGAGTCGAGTAAGAGGATGCTGTGGAAGATGCGGCGCTGGCAGGGAGTGACCCAGCTCCGAGATATGAGCGTGCAGCTTGGGACAGATTCGAAGTCGAGGTTTTTTACGATCGACTCCACGAGCTCTGGGAGTAAAAGTGGATTTTGCATTATAGACGTAGCCCTTTAAGATGCGGGTTAGTTGGCACTAACTTATGCGGAGGTCGAGTGACTCACTCACGAGTGGTAAGACACCCGCGAGTGGGGTGTGCACTCGAGTGCTATACTCGGGTGTCACTCGAGTGTGGGTATCTGGCTCAGAGCCGCGAGTGACCCGCCATATGAGTGCGAGTGCACCCGAGTGCGCACTCTTGGCCAGGTCTACTCGAGTCTGTGGATCTCACCGATTGACTACGGGTTGGCAACGGTACGAACGGAGGTCAGTCTAAAGACTCTTCACCTATATAGACTAAGCAAGTTTAGACGTTGAATTTGGAAAGACGTACGAGAACTACCGCGAAGAGTCAGATGCGCGAAATGTTTTGCGTCACCCAATCTACTAAGGACGTGTCGCGAAGTATCTATGGCGAGCTTTTAGCGGGCGGGAGAAAGGAAATTGAGACGAAGGAGTGGATAGCGGGAGGTGCACCCGCGGCAATGGTGGATACGATGAGAAATGCAGTAACCCCAAAAAATTGGATTGCCTGTCATCTTGTATGTCCATGTAGATTGTAGACGACGACGGCCCTAGATGCCTTTATCTTATCCTTATCTAAACTCGCTTGGTCAACTACGTTTCCGCCTGTTAAAACACGTTGATATCGAGTGCTCGGATGAGGAGAGAGAAGGACTTACCTCGAAGAAGAGTCTAACAGAGACGCGTCAGCCCGCGACGTGTTGGTATCTGAATGTCGTCAATTGATGCCAGCAGAGACCTAAAGACAAAGAGCTACACGCACGCGCATCCAATAGTGGCAGCCTACGAAAGGCATAGGACGCCCCGGCTCGCAAGCCCCGGCATGACACTCCGTATGGAGCTCGCAAACTCGGGATGTATCAGGTCAGTGATAAGAGTCCTTTCTTCACTGTTCTTCTCGAAATGGATCTTTTGCACGCCGCCAAAGGCATCGTGGGATAGCACACCGTCAAGCGCCTTCCACACATTCGAGTTGGGATTAACATTGGGAAATGTAAACGTCAGTTCAGTGAAATGGATGCCCGCGCCGGAGTCTACCAGCGCCTGGAATGCGTTGGTCCACCAATCTATTACGCGCCAAGGTTGCTTGTTGCAGTCCGCAATGCACAGTTGGAGACGGGTACAGTTCAGGCCGTGAAATACAGAAAGAGCATCTGTAGAAGTATAGCCTAGCAGCATCATTAGTCGGTGAAATCGCAAATACAGCAGCGCGTACCGTCACCGGTCTTTGATTCTATTCTGAGAGAGTCCAGTCTGAGCATCGATTGTCGAAACCAGGTAAGCCAAATCGTCATTTCAGTCAGGTTGCGCGCAATAATCTCGCAGTGTTTCAAGTAAGGAAACGTGGTCTGGGGTTTGGAGAACCAGAAATCAAATGTGTCTGAGTGACGACTCGCTAGATTCAAACGAAGGAACTCGACACAGGGAAGGCGCACAGCTTTCTCCGTAAATCTTTGTGTCGGTTGCTGTATGCTGACAGAAGTCAAGCATACCCGTTTGATTCGACTTCCTTCGAGAGATGAGAGTGCTTGTTGGAAATTGTACTGGGTGTAGAGACCGTGAATGTCGATCGTAGTTAGGGATGACTGGCGAAGGAAGTCTGCGAGGACCTGGGGGAAATATTCGTCGACATGTGGGTCGACCCATGCGATTGCATATGTCACGATGATTGAAGTCAGAAGAGCAAGACGACGAAGTAAAGCGGCAACACAAATCGAGTATTGTACCACATGGACCTTGTCTGACTGCAGAGGAAACTCGGCGAGTGATACGCAGCGAATGAGTGGTTGTAGATGAGGGTGGCGGGTGAGATGGGCTAGGAAGTCCTCTACCATGAGAGAATAGGCCAAGTCGACGTGATGGAAGAGAGCGCGCTGGCTTGGGCCGGACCACGTCCGACCGACAAGCGCGCAGCTCTCGAGAGTTCGTACATCGTCCAAAAGATAATCAACAATCACGTCTACAAGCTCGGGCGGCAGGGGAACGCTCATGTTTTTGCAGTGGTACGCTGTTTTTCAAGGACGTGAATTCACTGATAGTCCTGGCTACGGGGAAAGCAAGAAATTCACTTGAGCAAGTGTTTACAGTTGATAAGAAATTTGTTACTACCTGTATGTCCAAGTTTGAATATTTTGAGAGCCGAGAACAGTAAAAAGTACACGTACTTGCAATGCAGAAGACGAGCCAAGGCCGGGACGCAACACGGCCGGTCTGGTTCAAGGCTGAGTCCGGAAGAAGACTACTCGAGCACGCGTCCCGAGACGTGGACAAAAACTTGGCAGCCGCAGTTAATTCGGATAGTATGCCCGCTTTTGAAGCTCTTCCTGCGGCCTCTGGAGTGGGGATGGGGGGATCCAATCTTTGCTAGATGATGGGAAAAGGCAACCAGATGTTGGCCAGATCAATCATCACATGATGAGGTTTCGGGCTTTTTACAAACGCGTGGCTGCATCCATTGTCAAGATGCACGCTGGTCGCAAAAATATATGCAAGAAGGTATCAATCTCTAGAAACACGGCAGACCGTATGTTGACTATTCGATCAAAGTGAATGCGCTGTACGCCGTTAAACGCCACATGAGATACTGTAGCACGTCGTTAATTGAATTTGTTGCCCACCCCTGGACATAGACGAAATCAACGGTAGTCGGCGAGGCAGCGGTACCTCGAGGACAGCCAGTTGAAGAATTTCTGCACTTCAGCACTGATCCGAGTCATGTTGGTGATGCATAACTTTAAGCCTCAGTCCTTCATTGATTACAGTCTAAGAGAAACAAAGAACATTTTTACTGGCGAGTCGTGGCATTGCTACTCGTATCCTGGCTGCCGCGTCCGTGTCCGTAATGATACACCCCGCCTTGGTCTCGAAGTGGATGCTCTCGACGCGACTGAAGAACTTCCGCGAAAGAACCTTGTCGAGGGATTTCCATGCAGCCAAAATGCGCTTTTTATGCACCAGATCAGCGAACGTGAATGTAAGCTCCGTGAAATGAATGGTTGCTTTATCGCGTGCAAGGGTGGTGAATACAGAAGCCCACCACTCTACAAACTTCCGCTCCTTTGCCAGATCGAAGAAATCACGCGGTTCGTAACGAGCATTAACAACACCAAACTGGAGATGCTGAATCTGGAGGCCACCGAGAGGAAGTGCGGAGTACGCTTCTTCCTCTGGGATATCCGTGTCATCTTCCTCATCGGCAAAGTCTAGGGCATCGTCAGTGCGATAAACTGCAGTAAGTGACCATTCGCTTACCACGGGGGACGTCAAACCTGCACTCCTTCACCGACGGAAATCCCGTCTGGAGCAAACCACACCAGCGTGCTAGATCATCGGCACGGGCCATGAAAATCTCGAAACGCGTGAGGTTCGGGAAGCTAGCTCGTCGCTGAGAGAGCCAATAGTGGAACCGTTGCTCGTGAAGTGGTATCTCGACGCGAATGCATTCGACAAGCGGAAGTTGTAAAGCAGAACCGTCGGGTTCAACAACGTCATCTGCAATCCAAACATTGTAGCTGTCGACATTGATTCTCCTGACGCTGGTCCCTTTTAGAAGCGCAAAGACGCGCTCGAAGTCTTCCACATGGCTAAGACCAACGAAGTCGAGACTCGTAAGGGGTCTACGAGGTAGGAAGCTGTGAACCAGGTTGACTAAAGGCTGATTGAAAGTCTCTTCCCAATTGTAATCCCCAAAGTTGACTGTCAATGAAGTTATATGCGGAAGAAGGGTAAGGATAGCGGTAAGGCAGGTTATAAAGTCATCGCTGGATACTTTTTCCTTGTAATACTTCGATAGTTGGTGAACGCGGAGGGAGCGAATGAGTTTGGGAAGATGAGGAGAGCATGTGAGATGAGGAAGGAGTCCTGTCATCAGCGAATACGAAGGTAGGTCGATATGGTGGAATAAGACGCGTTGGGTGGCGCCTGCCCACGCTACAGAGACCAGAGCACATTTTCGCAGTTGGTTTTTCTCGTCATGAAGATGACTGACGATATTTTCAACGAGTTCGAGTGGGAAAGGATGCGGCATGGCTACGAATTGATCAATACAGCAAAAAAGATGGAGAACCAAGTCATAGTACCAGGCGCGAGTAAGATGAAATGCGGAAGCCAGGTCGACCGTTGACGACTGTCAGTGTATGGGTCAAGGCAAGTCGATCAAAGGGTCGTCTCTTGGCCGGCATTTCCCGAATGACACGCAGATGCTCGGCACGAGGGTCTCAGAGCGTCTGCCAGGCCAAGTCTAAGTGGCAGACGACGGTCTCTCGATCGTGTAGATAGACATGTATCCTAAGTAGTATACATGTCTTTTTGGGGATGCCCGATTAGGCAATCGGTGTCCTGCTCGCTACCACCATCGTCGCTCGCACACACCACATGGTATCATAGATACCGGTGCTCTCTCTCTCTCTCTCTGCGTGCGTCGCCACTTAGCTTGGGCTGTAAGTTGCTCCCTTGGAGACACCCATAAACTCTTTTTAAACAAGGCGCGTCTTTCCGAGTCCCAGATGCGTTGAAGTAAATAAATGTGATTCCAGTTTTGTATCGAGTACAACTGCTACTACTACTCACGAGTTTCCGTTCAGAGCGTCAAGGTGTACGGTATAAAGAGCACTGCATAATACGTTGCGTGAGACGTAGTCCTTCCATATGGCTATAATACGACGTGGGCTGGCACCTCGTACAATCTAACTTATCCTCAATCACCCAACTAAGAGACGAGTTCGCGCTAGACTTTCCCATCCTCTGTTCCTACGCGAAGCAAAGAACTCCCCGACTCGCAAGGCGCGGCAAAGTGTGACGTATAATGGATGCAAGCTCCGGATGCGCCTGGTCAGTAATGAGAGTTCTCTCATCATGATTACACGCGTCATCCTCAAAGCGAATGCGCTGCACGCTCCTAAATGCTGAATGGGAGAGTACTTCATCAAGTTTTGCCCACGCGGCTGAAATAGCCCCGACATCGTCGAACTCCATGAATGTAAACGTGAGATCGACGAAATGAACAGTTGTCCCAGAGTTGGCCAAGTGGCGAAACATGGAGGTGAACCAGTTGATCAGTCTTGCCTCATCGAGGCCATGACGCACAGCACGACGGAAGGTACGCAGATGAAAATGTTTGACATGAAGGCTTTCGAAAAGGCCCTCGTTAGTCGGCAGTTCTTCGACACGATCGAACATAGCTGACGGCGTCGTTAAAATTTGCTTCTAGTGAGCACATGGAGGAAAACGAACTATGCATCAATTCCAGTATGAATGATTCCAGCTGAAGAGTTGCAGGTTTGAGAATATCACGAAACCATATGCCTACATCCTGAGGTTTGAGGCTGATAACAACCTCCAAGTGTTTGAGATTGGGGAATGTGGCTGGGTACTGGCAGAGCCAGAAGGTGAGGGCACTGCGCAGTGGGAAGGCATAGGCCAGACCCAGACGAAGGCGGTCGATAGCGGGAAGGTGTACGGCACTTTGTGTCGAGCTAAAGAAATCCACCCGAAGCCCAGGATCGCCCCCGGGCCGGTTCGTGTACAAAGAGACGCGTTTAACGTTGGTGCCTTCTAAGTATGAAAACATTTGCTGAAGCTCGGCTTCATCCTGAAGATTTCTAACGACAAGGTCTGTCAGGGATTTAGATGTGTGCAGGAAAGCACTGAACGCTTCGATGAAATGTTGATCGCGAGCATCCCAGGATCGGGATCTGTCGAATATGATATTAAGAGAGGTTACACAAGGAATGAGAGGGAATAAGGCAATGAGGCCGGACAGATAGTCGTTGTAGGGTTCGGGCCCGTGCATTGCTACGGATCGGATAAGATTTTGGAGGTGGGGATAGCGTCGGAGATGGTTGAGGAGGGGGTTTACCCGGTTCGAGTTGTACAAGAACATGTGGTGAAAGAGGGCGCGCTGGCAGGGTGCGACCCACGTCCATGATATGAGCGCGCAGTTTTTGAGTGTGGCATAGTCTTCAACGATCAGCTCCACGAGCTCTGGGGGTAAAATAAGCCCGTTCATTAGGAAATGAGTGTGTAGCCTTTAGGTGGACTAGTTAGCATAAAATGGGAAGGTACGGTTGAACCTTACGGAACACAGGTAAGCACCGGTACTGACTGCTAGTAATATAAGGCAATAGCAGGACTCGTCGCCTAGATGCATTCACGTTCAGACATATGTATGTCGAATTCGAAAGACTTACAGGACCAACCGCGAAGAATTCAAATGCGCGACTGGTTCTATACCCGCTCCACGAAGGACACGTTCAAAAACAGTCGCAAAATATCTAGCTCGCTGGATTAGTCTATATGCTGGAGCTTTTAGATAAACATGAATTCAGCACGGAGGATGATGATGGTCGAAGCCAAAAGCGGGTCGATCTCGCTTGATCGATTGATCACTCACCACCACCATTGTTTCCGGAAAGTCCCATCCGAGCCATTTTCTTGGAATATTCCTTCGTCAATCGATTAGCTGTGCGTCGCATTACATAAATCTACAGGTATCCTCCTCTGATTTTCCTTTTCCTCCAGACTACAAACCGCCGCGCAAGAATACAGGAAATGCTGATATGGCGGTCCCTTGGCATCTGGTGCGTTGGCTACGCGCTCCGTAGACTTGATTCGCTGATATGCATGTTCAAAGCAGATAACGACTTGATGCCGACCAACAGGCCAAACGCACCGTCTTGCAGCCATCCCATACAAACCATACAAACCCACCTGGAGTCGCCTACTACGCGCCATTACCGCCTTTTCACGGCCTTGGAAATCGAAGACACGCCTGCAAGTACGACACAGCGCCTACTCCATGTCAACGCTTAGGACAATATATTGGCTAGATACGCAATCGAGGCCAGTGCTTTGGCTTCCACATGCCGACGAGAAATCATCATCCAGATTTCGACGACGCGCAGTCAGCTCTGGTGCGTAGTCGCGTCTATATCACTCCACGAATCCAAATTAATTTATTCCTAGCCGAGCAACGAAACTGTCCTGTGTATCGGTGTCAGGTACGTGTGGATCCAGTTCGTCTCGGTGCTTAAACTCGGAACGCGCAGCAACTAGTGCGTCTTAGGATTGCACTACTTCTCATTTGCTGATCATCATCCAGGGCATCCTCCGTTACAACGCCACATTCGTCTGAGACGGCGCCAAACTCCACGAAGAGGAAACAATGAGCCGCGTCGAATCTCTTACTGTACACGGACGTCACCGATTGTCACCTTTGGCGTGTTCAGAGCATACAGCGCCGCATTCATGTACCGGCGGGAAGAAATACGTTATGTCTTTGGCGTCTCCAACTGCTATACGGAAGAGTGGTGCAAGGTTATCTCCGTGGTTGTTGGGATTGGGGTTGTCGACTTCGTTGTTACCGCGGTCGAATTTCTGGATGTCGCCGGTGTTAGCGCCACCAGGACGGGTTGGAGCACACCTGCACGAGCGCGTACTTCCGAAAGAGCGGTCGTAATAACGTGACGTGAAGATTCAGCGTCTTACTATGACCAGTCGCCCACTTGTCGTCACCCGATGTTATCCCGGTGCTGCATACAGCGTCTTCCACTCTTGATTCGTTTTTCCGAACTGAAAGTCGCCATCATTTTCCGCCCAATTTTCCAATCAGCTTTCTCTCCGGTGCATGCCTTCACCCTGCGGGTAGCGGCGGGAGATCTCGTATATGCTTATACTTGTACATGGATGATTCAAGGCATAAGAACATCATGATGCATGAGTACGCCTCAGCCCTTCACTGTTGATCGCGGTCTATTTAGGAGAAGCAAAGAACATTTCTACTGGCGAGTCGCGGCATTGCTACTCGTATCTTGGCGGCAATGTCCGTGTCCGTTATGATACACCCCGCCTTCGTCTCGAAGTGGACGCGCTCCACACGACTGAAGAACTTCCGCGAAAGAACCTGGTCCATCGATTTCCATGCAGTCAAAGTGCCCGACCAATCGGTGAACGTGAATGTAAGCTCCGTGAAATGGATGGTGGCTTTATCGCGTGCAAGGGTGGAGAATACACAAACCCACCACTCCACGAACCTCCTCTCCTTCGCCAGATCGAAGAAATCACTCGGTTCGTAACGAGCGTGAACAACGCCGAACTGCATGTGCTGAATGTGGAGGCCACCGAGAGGGAGTGCGCGGTATGCTTCTTCATCCGGGATATCCGTATCATCTTCGTCGTCAGTAAAGTCTAGGGCATCATCAGCGTGACGAACTACATTAAATGGCCATTCGCTTACCAGAGGAGAGGTCAAACCTACACTCCTTCACCGACGGAAATCCCGTCTGGAGCAAATCGTACCACCATCGTAGATCATTAGCACTAGTCATGAGAATCTCGAAACGCGTGAGGTTCGGGAAGCTAGTTCGTCGCTGAGAAAACCAATAGTGGAATCGTCGCTCGTGTCCTGGTATCTCAACGCGAATGCATTCGACAAGCGGTAGTTGCAAGACAGACCGATCGAGCTCAACAAAATCATCCCGAATCCACTCATTGTAACCGTCGAAACTGATTCTCCTGATGCTGGTCCCTTTCAGAAGTGCAAAGACGCGCTCGAAATCGTCCACATGACTGAAGCCAACAAAGTCGAGCTTCGTAAGGCCCGGTCTACGAACTAGGAAGCTGTGAATGAGGTCGACAAAAGGCTGATTGTACGACTCTTCCCAATTGTAATCCCCAAAGTTGACTGTCAACGAAGTCATATGGGGAAGAAGGGTAAGGATAGCGGTAAGGCAGGTTATAAAGTCGTCGCCTGATATGTTTTCCTTGTTAAATTGGAACAATTGGTGAATGGTGAGGGAGCGAATGAGTTTTGCAAGATGGGGAGAGCATATGAGATGAGGAAGGAGTCCTGTCATCAGCGAATACGAAGGTAGGTCGATATGGTGGAATAAGACGCGTTGGGTGGCGCCTGCCCACGCTACAGAGACCAGAGCACATTTTTGCAGTTGGTTTTTCTCGTCGTGAAGATGACTGACGATATTTTCAACGAGTTCGAGCGGGAAAGGATGCGGCATGACTACGAATTGCCAGTGGTCAGAATGAAGGCGCGAACAAAAGCGCTACGCGTCCTTGACAGGTAAGTCAATTCATAAATTGGTAGAATCCTAGAAGATATTTGACGATTAGGTCGTATACAAGCTGCGCTAAGGTGGTTCGCGTTACATACCGTTGTTGATGAGTGGAATTGATGGCGGGAGGTTGTAAGCCCAGCTTGATCAGGAACCACCATCATCAGTTCACTCAACATCGGTATTTCCACTAAACGCTCTTCATACACGCAATTTCGCGGACTCTACTGCTCTAGTACAATAAATATCGCAATTGGATGCCCATGGATTGCTTACCACTCTCACCAGCCGGTACCTCGCAGCAGCCAACTCATAGAGGAGAGGAGATATAACGTGTCCAAGAGAATCGACCGGCGAGCATCGAATAGGCTCCCGTACGTGCTCTTTTTCAAATTTCAGGGCTCGCTGAAAACTAGGGCAGACGTGTAGAGCGTTCCCGCGGGCCCAGCATATACGGTCTATGCTATTTCCCACCACCACTATGAGTTTGACGAGCCGGTTCGCCGCGATGGGCTTGCAGACGAAGATAAAGGGACCTGCTGTCAAGAATCCTTGTAGCTGTCGCATATAAGACCATCCGACGACGACTGTTATACCAGGATCCGCGCCAACGTCGGCATCCATACGCGTGGCCTGCCGACTTTGAAGCGTATCAGACAGACCACACGCGTTGGCTCGTCGAAAGACTCGCTATTCACCGGTTCCATTTTGGCGTCGCCCACCTACTTTTGCGCTGGCAGTCCAATGGCAGTCTGACGAGGAATCTTCCCTCCACCGAAATCGAAGTAAGTTGATCTGCCACCGTCATATCATTCACACCGAACGCCCCATAACAGATGCCGCTGACTGCGCAGATGGCGACGAAAACCGCGGCCTTGGCTTTCTTGTCTTCCGACCTTTGAAGGAGACGTTCAGCGGGATCGCCTTACGAAGATCAACGCAGTGCGACTTCCAGAGCAGAGCGTGTAGACAGCGGCGCAAAGACTCGGACGACTGCTCGTGGACGTGTTAAACAGGTTTTCATTCTTTCAAAGCCCATAGGTGTGTAATCCCAACCATAATCTAAACGCCACGACTGACAGGCATTTAAACCAGTTGCCAACCCTCATCAATCTTCTCATGAACCGCTTGTACATACTCCTCGTTTGGTCCAAGCGGCGCGCCCGAGGCAGCGGGATTGTACCGGTGGAAAAGCCGTACCTCTTCGTTCGCCAATGTCCAATAACAGTGTGCAATAGACCGCGATTATTCCAGAATATGAGGTCCTTCTCCCGCCTCCGGACCATCAATTGGAGTCTTCCTCTTTACGCCATGGTTACTATGGGTGCGGGTATACCGTTTTTTCAAGCGTCAGCCCTTCAATCATCGAACGAGATGGAAGGAAACGTACGTTAGGGGGTGGAGGCAGATAGACAAATACTTCGGGAATCGCTCCCGCCGTTTACAGTCAAGTGTAAGTCGCCAGTGACTGGATTCTTCCTTGTCTAATGAAGTGACAGGTCATCCAACGCGGCGTTCTCTTCCTCACGCACAAATGGATTTACGTTGATCTCATCTTCCCTCTATGGGCTCAGCTTGTCTGGACTCTTCTCCAATCTAGACTGCAATTTCTATTACTACTCAACACCGTTGACCCCATACATTCTAACAGAGGTGGTGCATACTTGCCCGTACTCGTACGACAACGCTCCTCAGCTTCCGGAGGAGAATGTTGAACATGACTTAGCCCAATACGAAGGCCGTTGTACCTAGTAGAACGCGTAACCGCTGGGCCGTACCGTCGTCGCAGCGCACCGTCCGCGCACGACCCTCCAGAACTTTGGCCCCGTACAGCGCTGTCACCTTTGGGGTGTTCAGAGCATACAGCGCCGCATCCATGTACCAGCGGGAAAAAATGCGTTATGTCTTTGGCGTCTCCAACTGATATATGGGTCGTGTGAGCGGAAGGGTAGTGCGAGGTTATCTCCGTGGTTGTTGGGATTGGACTTCGTTGTTACCGTGGCCGAATTTCTGGATATCGCTGGTGTTAGCGCCTGCGCTGCGCCAGGACGGGTTGGAGCACGCCTGCACAAGCGCGTACTGCGACCTTACGAAAGAACGGTCGTTATAACGTGACGTGAAGATTCAGCGTCTTACTCGCAACGGTGTCCCACCTACCTTGTCGTCACCCGATGCTACGCCTGTGCTGCACACAGCGTCTTTCACTCTTGATTCGCATTTCCGGACTGGAAGTCATTCTCCTCCCAATGTGGCTCTTTTTTTCCAATCAGCTTTCTCTCCGGTGCAGGTAGGTAGGTAGGCATGCCTTCACCCTCCCCTTTTCACGCGCCATCGAGTATGCGGGTAGCGGAGTGCTGTGAGCTTTTGTGTAGGAAGGCGTTATGGCCCTCACTATTGGGATCCCGCTCGCACTTCGTGCGCCTATCAGAGTGTCCGAGATCAGCGCGCGGGACACGGTGTCACGACTTCTGTTTGTTAGCCTCGCGGTGGCGCCAGGCCAAGGTCGTTCCACAGCATGGCGTGAGTTTGTCTTTTCGCTCCTTCCAATCATACATCCTGAACTCTGTTTAGTCATAGTCTTGGAACGGTGCTCACAGAAGTAGCTTTAGTATTGTCATTCGACAGGCTACTTGTAGCGTTGGTGGCCTCTCACCATTTACAGCCGTTAGCAAGTACCCTCAGATGCTATCCCAATCGCACGGGCTTTTGGTGCCCAAGTTTTCAATCGTCTGTTAGCCAGAGACCCAGGATTCGAGCTTTCACCGTGGCCGTCGCATCTCGTTGTACATGCCTGTCTGTAATCACCTTTAACCCGGTGACCTGGAACTCTGCAATGCACCGGCAAAACTCAGAGTCTCTACAAGTGTGTAACTCCTCCTTTCGTATTTCGTTTTTAACTAAATGGTCTTTAGACACTGATGCGCCCAAGCTTATCCGATCCCAAAACTACCTTTGGATCAGCGTGAGATCTCAATCCTCTTGTTCAAGCTCTGGCTCGGGGCTTCCAGAAACAGACCGTCGTACGCGTTTTCCTTGCCAGTCTCAGGCGCTCAAGCTAATTTGAGATGGAAGACAGGGCGCTCGAGAGCTGAATGCCTTGTTGGATATACAGGACCCATCTAAATCACGAAGGACGGTCTTGGTACGGAAACTTCTTCGACCGTTCATTCGCTTTATCGTTGTAAGTACGCAGCGCAGTTACGCCTCGCTGCTCTTGAAGCAAACAAAAGCCGTTAGGTGCATTGACACGTGGTGACGTCATTGAACTTCAAGTACTTTCGACTTGGCCTTTTCACGATGCAATAACAGTCCGATTGGCCCGTTTCTACTCTACACCTCAAAAGTAATTGGGACTCAGGTCGCTTTGGATGCGTACAAGTACACGACGACGATACGAATATCCCTTGCCATCCATGCGGTACCGCCATCGTCCATTGCCGTCCAGTAGAAACCGAGCAACTACGCTGCCCCATAGGTGAACATGCTTGTCTGTAGTCCGAGCTCGCCGAAGCACATAACAACTCAGCAACTTTGTGCAGAGAGTTCGCCCGGTGTAGAATGCAGTCGACATTCTACGTCGGGATACACTGCATTCAAGGGAAGCTGGCGGATAGGGATAGATGTCCAGGAGATCAGGTTCTCGGAAGGCAGAAGAAGTGCGGAGAACCGTAGAGGAGCATGCGCGTGAAAGGCGTAGGAGAGTTTAAAGTTCTCCGAAGAAGTCGATGGTGGGGGCGGCGGGAGAAGAGTTCGTGATGAACAGTGAATTGCATGGACAATAGTACCAACATATATTTAGTTGGCAGACTGGTTATGATATAGCTGACTATTGTTCTTGTCCGTCAGTATTTACACCAAGGAGACAATTTGAACTGTTCCTCCGATCTTATCTTATCGCGTGCTTTGTCTTCGACCACCACCTGCCACCCAAAAGTACTGCACCGTGAGCGCCATTTCTGTCCCAAATTTCTATCCGAATAACTCTGTACAAGGCTAAACAATGTCATCTTGCTCGCGCTGCGGATTTAAACCGCAAGCTCCATCCCCAACTGACTCACAGTCAGCTTGGAACATTGATGTTCTCAGCGTCCTACGTTCGGGACACGCGCTACTTAGCGCCGCGATTCCCTGCATATCGGACCGCGTAGCTGTATTGGAGGCTCGTCACCGAGCCTTGCAAGACGACCTAGCATGTCTCGAAAAGCTGATGGCGCAAAAGCGTAAGGACATCGCGTCAACGCGTGCCGAAATCGAGCATACCAAGTCCCTTACCGCCCCCATCCGCTCCATTCCCCGTGAAATCCTCCTCCACATCTTTTCCCTCGTAGATGTTCCTTTTTATCACGTCCTGCGCCCTCTACAACCTCCGTGTAGCTTCGGCCATGTGTGCAAGTTCTGGCGCACCCTGTCACGGTCTGCCCCGTCTCTCTGGTCCCGCGTGACTGTTTGCCCTAACAAAGGCGCCAAGTTTCCCACCAAAATTCTTGAACAGCATCTCGTCCTTTCTAATCCATGCCCTCTTGATGTAAAGCTATCCTTTTGGCCAGCTACATACTCAAACAATACAAAGGCCGTGATTGATGCACTCTCTGGGCATTCTATTCGACTGCAAGCACTGGACATCTTCACAGGATTCGAGACGAAAGGGGTTTTTGACATGCTCTCCAAGGCTGACCTGACACTTTTGGAACGTCTCAGGGTGCGGACCTTCGGCCGGCTCCCGGTATTGGATGCATACGATATCGTGTTCCATGCGTCTCTCGATTCCCTTGATATGGACTTGCCGTTCACCGTTTTCAAATCCGTTCAAGGGCAGTGGCAGACTTTGACGTCCTTCGTCGGTCCGTTCGCAGGCGCTGCGCCATTCTATCAGTTTATTGTCGCCGCGGAGAACCTCGGCCATTTGACGATTGCTTGTATAGGCGATGAGGAGGACAGCCAAACAAGGACTGTATTTGTTCATGAGAGGCTCACTGACTTGACTCTCGGTCCGTCATGCAGCATGTCCCTCGCCCTCGACAATATATCACTGTCGCATCTAGAGTCTCTGCTCCTCGATGAAGATCATGGGCGTAAAAACACCTGTCCATCTCAGCGGCGCGAAAGTTACGACGCAGTTCTTAGTCGCCTTCTTCATCGTTCTCAGTGTAATCTGATTACCTTTGTCACCAGCGCTGTGTACCTCGAACCACAGACTCGGACGTCCATTTGGCAGATGTCAAATCTCATTTCCCTACAACTACATCTCAGTAACGCGATATATACTTCGCTGAGCGAAGTCTCGGCATTACTTGACAGCTTGACTGTTACTCCCTCTCAACGACCTCTCCCCAGCTTGCGCGCGCTAGCAATTACATGCGACATGATGGTAGATCATCTGTTCACCAATTCAAAACTCTATAACATGATCACGTCACGTTGGAAGGTGACGGGAAATGTGAAAAGGCTCTCGCAATTGACGCTGGAGAACTTTGTCCAACCCCACGAGCCGCGTATCACCTATGAGACGTCGATATTGGCGTCGTTCTTATTGGATTTGAAGGATCAGGGCTTAGAGGTAGACTGGAAGATAGATTCGACGCGGGATGTGCTTGCAGATGCGCAAAAGGCTGTAGAAAGTTTCCTTTGACTTCGTTGTTTTCTGTGTACTTACCCTGCCCGCAACGATTCAAGTCGGTGCGTTGTAGTATTTATGATCATTCTCGGTGTATGAACGAGGGATTCGCGAATAACTAGCATTGTTTATGTGTGCTCTCGTTGCCTCACCAACGCCTGAATGTTTAAATGCACATGTCTCGGAACTGGACGCCCATCTCTCTGTTCGAGCAAATGCTCTGTATGGACCTGCTCCCAACGATGATACTACGATAGATAACTCGCGGTCGCGTCAGCCTGAGCACCGATTCCAAAGTCACCTGTACATTAACGCCTCGAGTCTCCTCAGTGTCCTTCTCCTCTCAGGACGCAGGCGCAGATTACGGATTTCACTATAATCATACAATGACTGACATTCTACTGTCTAGCTACTACACTTCCAAGTAATCTCGAACAACTACACATCATGGATCCATCCTCCTCCACTTGAGCTCATGATTTGCGGGAAGGTTGTCCGGTATATCATACGCTTCCCTCGCCGCAGCCACCACCTCGGGTCTCATAATCGAATCCATGTACTCATCGCTGAGATTGACGCCGAAGAGGATAAGGAGGTAGGGACCGACGATCTGCAGCCTGGGCAGCATCCCGAATCTGCAAGTTCAAGTTCAAGCTGTTCATCAGACCAGTTTCATTTCGAACAAGCACCCACCCAAACTGGTCCGCGTATCCACGCTCCTCCCAGCGCGGAAGCGCGAATAGCTGCCTGATTTCTGGGGCGGAACAATCGTATTTACCCTCGAGCTCGTCCGAGTCGATGAGTTTCCAGCAGAGCATGTACGTGGGAGTTCTGCGGCCGTTGACCCAGCTGTCTACGGGGGGAGGGCGTTCGGTGGGGGGATAGAGCATTGGGAACCCATTTCTAGGAAGGGAAGGTGAACAATTAGCGTCAGGGAGCTCCAAAGAACGACTTACAAGAGTTCACCCGTTTGGAACTTTCTCCTGCTGATGTAACTCGTTATTAGTACGCGGCGCGAATCGGATGCTACAATTAAACGACTTACATGTACTCTCTGCGTGTCAGTCCTTCCGTCATGGTTTGTGGCAAGGTAACTGTATCGTTATTGAAAGCACACAGGACCGGCCCTGACGCAGCGTAAGAATAGATGTCTTACCCGCACGATTATGGGAGCGACATGACGGACGATGGCGATCCGGCGGAGTACTTGATGAGCTCTAACGTGGCGATTAGAGTTTTAAGTCCTTTCATACATCAAAGTACGAAAAGCAAAAGAACCGTCACGAAGACGCATCATGACATATGCACTTTCGTGCCTCCGCGAAATTGAATACGGCCGCAGGATATACCGAATCAAGAGTCGGCGACGGTCTCCAAACGATTGACCCTTGATAGTACGCCTGACATTGGTAGAGTCCCATTCAGCATACGCTTTATGCTTAAATATGATAACCTCGAGCATAGGCCAGTCCTCAAGGTGGCCAAGGCACTCTTTCTGAAGGTAGATTGAGGAATGAGGAGATCCTAGAAGGCATAAACAGACGTACAACAATCTTATCCCCTTCCTCCCACGCCGCATCCTTTTTGGATGGGACTAACACATCGGGGATGACAAGCGTCAGACGCTTCAAGCTGCGTAGACATCTCAAGTGCCGAATTGTCGACAACGTGCAGATGCGCTCCCCTAACTCAAGCATGCGGAGGGATGCCTTATGCAAAGAAATCGCCTCCCACAGAGAGTCGGGATCCGCAGGACATTGCACCGGCCAATGCGCAAGCCTCAATTCCTCGATGCCGCGATACGAGGCCACGTACCGCGCGAATGCGATAGATACGTAACGTACGTGCACGCGGACAAGGTGTACAGTCTCTCTACAGAGAATGTCCCACAACGCCTCTGGGACCTCAGTAACTTGTAGCGATTTAAGATGTCGGAAATGAGGGAACCTGGATGTCGCGTCCGACACGGTGAGAGTACCGTTCACGGCAAGCGATTCGACGCAGGCTGGTGAGCCTATGGGATGACCCGAAAACAGGGTACACAAGTCAATCTTGCCGCACTGCCAGCTGAGATCAATCTTCTTCAACTGGGGATTGTTCGCGATAATGGGGATGATCTTGTTGTCTCCTGGTCTTTCTCTATAATTCAGTTTGAGGGTGGTGAGACCACGCAACTGCGAGAGCGCTGTGGATGGGAAATGATATGGCACTGATGCGACGGCCAAAGTGGCGATGGGCCGTAGAGAAGCGATTATAGGCTTCATCTGGAGACATAATCCACGCCGTGACCAAGGTATGCTGCAGGATTGAGGAAGGTCAATGGAATACCAAACAAGAAATGCCGCGAAACGTACTCCATACGCTGAAGCGACATCAAATGAGGAATAGCATGTTGAATGCATTGCCATAGCTCCTGCCGTTTCTTCCTCGTAATTGCCGCTATAATGCGAGACTTCCAGCTCGGTATCGACTCCCATGGCATTCGGCCGTAGCTGTCGACTTGAGAGCACAAGTCGGTGTCAATAGATATGACTTTGAAGTGACGCGCGAAATCTGAGGAAGACGCAATGTGTCGGAGGAGGCCGATGGATCTTTTAAGCCGTTGTTGTATGCGAGGCCCGAAAGAGTATCCAGAAAACACTCGCCATTGGTTCCAGGGAATGTAAAGGGTATTAAAAAGGATGCAGATTATAATATTGTTCCAGGTGCGACACACGTATCGAATGGCTTTAAGATCTTGTCGAGTGAGTCCAGGCTGATAAACGGTAAGAACAGCATGATAGGCGTTGAATAGGGACCTACCGAGCCTAGGATCTTACTCCATAACTCAGCTGGGAGTTCAAGCCCTCTGTTCATGACTTGGACTGGGTGGTATTTGGTCAAGCAGCACCTGTGGGAATCGAACCCAGAAGCAGACCAAATTAGATACCCGCGCCGCGTCTGTTCACGGACCATCATGTTCTTGAACACAGAGACCCAGACTAGTTAAATTCGAGGCATACTAACATCATGATACACGAGAATCCCCGCGTTGATAACGGTCTACTTAAGAGAAACAAAGAACATCTCTGCTGGCGAGTTGTGGCATTGCTACCCGTATCCTGGCTGCCGCATCTGTGTCCGTTATTATGCACCCCGCCTTGGTCTCGAAGTGGACATGCTCCACGCGACTGAAGAACTTCTGTGAAAGAACCTGGTCAAGTGATTCCCACGCAGCTAAAATGCTTGCTTCGCGCAACAAATCGGTGAACGTGAATGTAAGCTCCGTGAAATGGATGGTGGCTTTATCTCGTGCAAGGGTGGAGAATACACAAGTCCACCACTCTACAAACTTCCGCTCCTTCGCCAGATCGAGGAAATCACTCGGATTGTAACCAGGGTTTAAAACGCCAAACTGGAGATGCTGAATGTGGAGGCCACCGAGAGGGAGTGACCGGTACGCGTCTTCCTCCAGGATACCCGTATCATCTTCATCATCGATAAAGTCTAGGGCATCATCAATGTGATGAACTGTAGTAAACGGTCATTCCCTTACCATAGGCGATGTCAAACCTACACTCTTTCACCGGCGGAAATCCGGTCTGGAGCAAATCGCACCACCGTGCTAGCTCATCGGCAGTAATCATGACAATCTCAAAACGAGTGAGGTTCGGGAAGCTAGCTCGTCGCTGAGAGAACCAATAGTGGAATCGTTGCTCGTGATGTAACATCTCAATGTGAATGCATTCGACAAGCGGAAGCTGCAAGACAGAACGGTCGAGTTTAACGGGATCATCGTCTGGACTCTCAGCATTGTAGCCATCAACACTGATTCTCCTGATACCGGTCCCTTTCAGAAGCGTGAAGACAGACTCGAAATCTTCTACGTGGCAGAGTTCAACCAACTCGAGCTTCATAAGGGGTCTACGAGGTAGGAAGCTGTGAAGCAGGTCGACAAAAGGCCGATTGGACGTCTCTTCCCACATGGAATCCCGAAAGTTGACTGTCAAAGACGTTATATGGGGAAGCAGGGTAAGGATAGCGGTAAGGCAGGTCATATAGCCATTGCGTGGTACCTCTTCCCGGTAAGGTTCGGGGGTTTGGTAAATGATAAGAGAGCGAATGAGTTTGGGGAGATGGGGAGAGCATATGAGATGAGGAAGGAGTAATGTCATCCTCGAATAAGAAGATAAGTCGATATGCTGAAACAAAACGCGTTGCGTGGCGCCTGCCCACGCTACGGAGACCAGCGCACATTCTCGCAGTTGGTCTTCCTGGCCATGAAAATGACTGACGACGTTTTCGACGAGTTCGACCGGGAAAAGATGTGGCATGGCTACAGATTGATCAATAGAGTAAAATGAGATCAAGAGCCAGGTTATACCAAGCGCGAGTAAGAGGACATGTGGATGCCAGTTAACGACTGTCAGTGTTCGGTTGAAGGCGAGTCGATCGAACGCGATCCACGGACCTCTCAGTGACCGGCATTTCCCGAATGCTTGAAATGCTCTGACAATTGGCCAAAGGACTAGTAAACCACTTGATTGAGACATGCTTGAATGTCATAATCGACTCAAAATGCGGTCATAATACATGTTAGTTATGTAGCACTAGTTTACGCTAAATACAATTTCAGCACTTGGCCAACCCTTGGCCAAGACCGAGATTTGACGTGGTTCTACATACTTGACTGAGAGACGTCCCTTTGAATGACTCCTCGGAACCAGGGGCAGGCTAGACGTCCACAGATGTGAAAGAGCGCCACGATCATTCCCTAAACGCAGACCTTCAGCATCAATTACGCATATGCAGCTGGGATGCGGAGGTCCAGAAGTCATTTGGACGCGCCTCCCCCGCCATGACACCTCCGATGATTAATGTCCGAGTCGGTGCCGCCGCCTAGTTCCTGTATGAAAGTTTTAAGAAAGCAGAAGCGCCGAGTCGCATTCCTATCCTCCAAGTACAGCGCTTGAGTAAATAGAGGAGGGCCGATTCAACCAGGATCTCGATAACACCGCGGTACGTGCGCGCATGCCTGAGCAGTCCTTTCTCTTCAGTTCCTTCCGCAGGTGTCGATATACGCTTCCGTGTCGCGGTGCAGCAGCGGCCTATTCCAAGTCTATATATGCCGCTACAAGTTATCAGCTCAAATTCTAATCGTCCGAAGAAATCTTACCTAGAGTCTAGACGAAATAAAGTACAGCCCGACTTGCAAGTTTAGGCAAGACAAGTCGCATTTAGTTTGTAAGAGTCGGGTCCGCCGCTTCGGTGAGCAATGTCGTTTGCCAACGATCTACCTCCTCGAACCGCATGCTGCGAACATTCTTGAACGTCGGACGCACCAGATTGTGATCAAGTTCCTTCCACGCTGATCAGATGTCAGGAAGGTTCATAGGAAGCCTTATCACGGTGAATGTGAGCTTTGTGAAATGAACGGCGTCGGTATCCTTCGACTTGGAGATGTCACGGAATATGGCAGACCACCACTCAATGTTAGCGCGTTGGATATCGCCGTGAGTGACAAGCATATCGCCCACGACAACGCCCAGGTGGACATGCTGAAAATTGAGATCACTAAGAGGCAGCGTCGGAGGTAGAGAGATTCCCCTAGCGTAGAAGTCTCTCTCGATATTATCAACAAAGTCTGAGGTGAAAAGATTTAGGAATTTCCTGGCAGGATACATAGCCATCAAGACGTACCGTACGTGACATCAAATTTGAACGTCTCGAGATCAGGGAATCCACTGCGAGACATCATCCTGCCACCTCACCAGCTCCCGTGCGTTGTGCGCTACGAGTTCGCACTGCAGTAGGTTCGAAAAGTTGTCTCCGTGGTGTGTGCGCCAGTGATGGAATTGCGCCTGTTGGCTGCCAACGTCGAAGCGAAGGCATTCGACCGAGGCGAGTCGTAAGCGCTTGACGGGGACATCCAAGTCGACAAGGTCTTCGTAATCGTCCTTGCCGCTCTCCAAGCTGACTCTCTTGACGGTTCTCCCCTCGAAGAGGTTGAACACATTCTGAAAGTCGTCGAGCCAAGGGACGTTTTTGATTCCAACTTCGACGAGCGGTGCGCGGTGTAAGAAGTTCTGGAGTAAGGCAAGGAAAGACTCGTGTATCCGAGTCGATACCTCGCACCACGTGTCCACAAAGTCGATGTTCACGGATGCTAAGTACGTTGGGGAAGAGGGAAAGCAGAGATGTGAGGCGGGAGACATAGGCGTCCTGAGAAGAGAGAAATTCACTAGGACGTGATTAGAGTGTCACGAAACAGACGAGGGCCTGGAGATGAGGAAGGCTGGCATGTGAGATGAGCGAGCACTCAGTATGTGTCCAGGTGTGGTGGCGGGAATGACGATATGGTGAAATAGAGCGAGTCAGGTACGTGCGACAAGCGCACCGCGATGAGCTTTACGCGCTCCGGTGGTAAGGAAAGGCTAATAGAAAAGTTTCCTGTTTCCTATGAAGAAGTGAGATGGTACTAATGGGAAAAAGCCAAGAGCTGTCTAATTGAACTGGGGAGATTATAAAATACACGTTGGATCTAAGAAAAGAAATGGCACGACCTACTTGAAAGAACTTGGAATGGCCTACTTGAAAGAACTTGGAGTGGTTCACCTAGAGAAGTGGGTAACACTAATGGTTGGTAAGACGGGTACGGCCCGAGCTTCCGGAGCTTCGTTAACACCCCCATCATGGTTTGCTCAATATTGCAATTTTGTTCAACCCAAGTTCAACCTGAACGCCCCGCACGCAAGATATATGCAAAATCATCGACTCGTACGTCTGCGCGAATAATCTTATCGCTTTTGAGTATCACACCCCGCAGGCAGCCACGCTTAAAGCAGCCGGCCAATGCAGTTTGAAGAAGCAAGTCCATGGCGAAATCGGTATTGGCTATACCATCACAAAACTGGTGCGTTTCTCGGTAGTTCTCTGGCTTCGCATTACTGATGTTACCGATAGAATGGGACACATTGCGCCCTAATAGATGACAAGACGCCCTGACGTCTTCGTCTTCGTTCTTGTGCTTGTACATATTCATACGTCTAGTTCGCCTAAGCCCGACCAATAGGCTAGTCAACGCTATAGGAAAACTCGGAACACGCGTCTGGGGAAGGCATTGAATCTCTTACGGACGACCGTCGCCGCTACCGTCTTTCACACACACGCGAACGATTCATTTGTAGGACTGACTTGAGGGCGAAAAATCAATTGTCGAGTTACGTCCAGAATCGTAAAGGAGATACGCTGTATTCAAGAGAATTGACCAGTAAGCATCAACCAGTTTCTCGTACGTTGTTGTTCTTTCTGATTGACAGCCTACTGATAGACAGACGTGTAGCGCCTGAGCAAAAACTGAAGTCGTCAAGTTCACCGGTTCTCATCATCGTGCGGCGTCTCACGTACAAGTCACCCGAAGGTACCCAGGTGCCGCACAGCGCATTCAAGTCTCGAATCGCGTTGCTGGACTGGTACTCGTCGCGGTTCTCCTCCCAATGTGACGCCTTTTCCCAATCAGCCTTCTCCCCGGATTATACCTTCTCCTTCCCGTTATCAAGTATGCAGATAGCAACTCAAGACATCTTTATAGCCATGTCGAGAACACGATCTGGACGGGAATCATGGGCTCGGAGTCGTGATATTTTGCCGGATCTTGCGCGCTCGCAATGCCTTCATTCAGAAGGCTTTCATGTCCGGCAAGACCAGCTCATGGAATGCGACTTCGTTTGCTATGTAGCCTCGTGGTAGCATAGAGGGCAGGGGGTCGATCCACAGCATTGCGTGAGTCTGTCTTCTATTTCTTTCCATTTATACATCCTGAAGCTATTATCACTTTCTCTGTTTAGTCGTTCATTCGCTCTGTTTTTGCCAAGTAAGCAGCACCATTACGCCTCGCCGCTATTAAAGCAAACGAGGTGCCTTTAGACGTGGTAACGTCATCACGATTCAAGGCCTGGTTACTTTCAACCATTCTTGCACTCGCAATTACGATGTCTTAACAGTCGGCGTATTCGGCACTCCCTCCTTCTACAGTGATCGTATGAAGATACTCAAGGACCTTGCCACGTCTACCATCGACGATCTATGCACCTGTGCACGAAGAACCATTTACCCGTCCGATATTAGCCTGCACCCAACGCTGAGTGTCCTTACATCCCCCTGCCTATCACACGCTTTTGCCATCGTCCATTACCGCCCAGCAGAAAGACAGTCCGAGCGATACAATTACACGTCTGCTCAAGCCTGTACACTTGGAATGCACGCTTAGCTGCTCGGTTAGAACGCGACCAGCCGGTCTTCTCGGTCGAGCAGGATGGCTCCTTGTAGCGCAAGTGTCGGTCCTGGGAGGCAGCCCGGGAGATCAGGTTCGGACCGCAGAAGAAGTGCAGAGAACGGCGGAGGCGTAGGAGAGGTGAAGTTCTCCAAGCCAGTCGATGGCGGTGGGCGTCGGGAGAAGAGTAGTCGCGCTGTATGATCTGGGATATCCCTCATGGACTTGGAAGGCATGGACAAAGACACCCTAATCCCTCGAGAAAGCTTGTTTTTATTTCTTTAGTATGCTTATGTTTTGATACGACTCGACGGATTGGGGACCAGGTGGGGTTGTGTAATAAACAGTAGCTCGCATGTGGACATCCCAATGTTAAATAGTATGAGCATATCCTTAGTTGCTAGAGTGGTTAGGATATTAACAACTGCATTACTTACTGTCACTGTTTGTAAGTACTTCTCAAAGGTACTCTGAAGGAATTTGAATTGTTCGTCCGATCAAATCTTATCGTGTGCTTTTGCCTTCGACCACCACCTGCCAGCCAAAAGCACTGCACCGTAAGCGCCATTTCTGTCCCAAATTTCTATCCGGCTGACTCCGTATAAGGCGAAAATATGTCAACTTGCTCGCGCTGCGGATTTAAACCGGAAGCGCCATCTGCAACCGACTGGAACATTGATGTTCTCAGCGTCCTACGTTCGGGACACGCGCTACCTAGCGCCGCAATTCCCGGTATACCAGCTCGTGTAGCTGTACTGGAGGCTCGTCACCAAGCCATGCAAGACGACCTAGCATGCCTCGAGGAGCTGATAGCGCAAAAACGCGAGGACATCGCGTCAACGCGCGCCGAAATCGAGCAGACCAAGTCCCTTGCCGCGCCCATACGCTCCGTTCCCCGTGAAATACTCCTTCACATCTTTTCCCTTGTGGATGTTTGGATGGTTGACAAGTTGCACCCTCGACAACCTCCGTGTAGCTTCGGCCATGTGTGCAAGCTCTGGCGCACGTTGTCACGATCTTGCCCGTCTTTGTGGTCCCGCGTAACTGTTTATCGCCCCGACGCAGACGATGCCCCGTTTTCCTTCAACCTTCTTGAACAACATCTCGTCCTTTCTAATCCACGCCCTCTTGATGTAAGGCTATACTTTTGGACATCCGCAAAGTCAAGCGAGAACACAGTCGCTGTGCTTGATGCGCTCGCTGGACAGTCTATCCGACTGCAAGAACTGGAGATCTACGCAGGGACATTCGAGACAAAATACTTTTT
>QLPD01007980.1:0-24483 GCA_003314085.1 Hymenopellis raphanipes | reverse complement strand
GCCGTATTAAGATTAGACGAAAACGTAATCACGCCCGTCACACCGATGTGCAGATTTGGAAACCAGTCTAGGAGGCGCTGGGCAAAGGCAGGGGCGTCGGTGAAGCAGTGGATGTGGATGGGCCAGTCGCGCGGGACGAGTTCTTTGAGAAGGGCTTCGGTGTCCGAGTCTGCTTCGCGAGTGTGGATGGTCAGAGGCTTGTTGAGCGAGACGGCGAGGAGGAGCTGCTGACGGAACACGTCTATTTGGATAGCGCGGGGAGAAAAGTCGTAATGGAAATCGAGGCCGATTTCGCCTAAGCCGACGTTGAGAGGGTGGGCGAGGGCTTCGCGGATATGTTTTTCTACTGAAGGGGTATATTCTTTAGCGTGGTGTCTATTCAAGTATCTTAGCTTAGATGAAACGGGATGCTGATGATCAACACGTACGGATGGACACCAATAACAAAATTGTACTTGACGCCATTGTAGTTCGTATCGGCGACCTCTCGCCATTGAGATATGACTGGCGCTTCGCACCACACGTCTACAATGGAGTGGATGTTACGTCCCGCGTAGACATCGCGCACAAATTCTGCTATCGAATTGAAAGCGCCATCCGGGTAATTCTTCCTGTACGACTGGAACGTCGAAAGAAGATGCGTGTGGGTATCGACAATCTCAAGCTCCGGGTTGTACCAGGTGGGGGTTGGGGTTTCCTGAGGGCCAGAGGGATGGGGTAGCAGAAGGAAGGACTCTGAGGGAACAGATTTTTTGGATTTCTTGCCCATTGGTTTAGGAGTGTAAGAGGTAGCGAAGGTGCGAGTCAAGGGTCGAATAAGGCTGCGAATGTGGCAGCGAGTAATCAGCATCAACTTGCTCTATAAGTAAGGATTTGGTAAGGATGGGAGAAAGAGTCAAAATGACCTTCGATCGTTTGATCCTTCATCGAGTCCGTTTTGGGAGATACAGGCACCGAGGCGCCTGTTGACGATTTTCCATTACATAGCGACACCAAAACGACACGATTATTGACAATAATTTTCCTTACCAAGACTTGGTGGCCGATGAATTCTGGCTGTAAGTAATAGCACAATACTTGCTAGGCTCTCTCCCTCTCTCGTTGACATCAGGTTGACATCGACCAACAGAGCACTTTGAACCTCAGTCCCATTCATATATTTGACCACCATGCGACTTGTGCTTATTACCTCTAATTCTTTTCTCTGTCCACAAGGTTTCTTCGAATAAAGTTCCTTGGCAATCCATCATCTGGTCGCGTAATGACTTTCTTCAAGTAATACTTCCCCCCACTCCATCATCCCCTCTTCCATTCCAGAAACGCACCATCCTTCTAATCACACATAACAGGCCCGTCTCTCACCCGCCCAGCGTTCCGAATCCTCTAAAGAAAACGACTCGACCATCTGACAAAAAACACCATGTGCAGTCCGAAGTCACACACCCCCTCGGACCGCGTCTTGCTCTCTCTTAAAACCGGTCTCGAGACGCTCCCTTCTTTATGGCGCTCCTCCTCCTTGTCATGACGGGCTCAGCCCTAGCCCTAGAAAACGGCCTCTCCCGCACCCCAGCGATGGGGTGGAACTCGTACAACGCCTTTTCGTACGTGTCTTGATCCCAAGAGGGATGAGTACCAAATGTGTGTAGGTGCAATGCCGTGGAGGAAAACTACCGCGATGCCGCGCAGGCATTAGTTGATTTAGGCCTCAAGGATCTTGGTTACAACTATCTCGGCGTGTACGCAGTCATTTGGAACTCTTTCTTATTGATTGTAACCTGACGATATCTAGTGACTGTGGCTGGCAAGGCCGCAATCGCACAGCAGACGGTACTTTTACTTGGGACACCAGTATCATGCCCAATGGTGTACCCGCCTTGGGAGACTTTGTCCATAGCCTGGGATTGAAATTTGGACTCTACTCGGACGCGTATGGCTGCCCTCTTTCTGGCGTTCAAGTCAATTCTGATATTTGTGGTTAGTGGTTACTACGCTTGTGACTTTGTCGGTGGCACCGCACACTACCTCGGATCCCTCAACTTTGAAGTCCAGGACGCAAAGACGTTCGCGTCGTGGGGCGCTGATTATTTGAAATACGACAATTGCTATTCAACTGCTCCGAATGAGTTTCTGAATTATTTCCCGAGTATTAGTGTTTGTTCGGTTTTTTTGCTGCCTTGAAGCCAGAGCTCATGTTTTGTTAGATCAAGGTAACAACTTGCATTTTCAAGATGGGATCTGATGCGTGTCCTAGGACCACTTTGTCACGATGCGCGACGCGCTAGCCAACCTCGACCGCCCCATCCTATACTCTGCCTGTGAATGGGGAGTCCAGGTAATCCTTTCTCTTCCTCATCATCGGCAGCATGGAAGTTACTCTGTTATAGGACCCAGCGCGATGGCCGGGAACGGAAGTGGCCAACTCATGGCGCATCTCGTTGGTCCCTTCCCTTCCTAACTACTACCCCATATTGAAGTGACCGCTTATAGAAACGACATTGGCCCTTCATGGGTGAACGTCTTCCGCATAATCAACCAGGTCGTGCCCATAACGCAGTTCGCCGAACCGGGCGCGTGGAACGATTTGGATCTCCTGGAGGTTGGAAACTCGCCGTTTACGGAGGCGGAGCAGTTGACGCATGTGCGTATACGTCTTCTCCAATTGTACGAGTTGTTGATGCTTTGACCTGATAGTTCGCATTCTGGGCCGCGGTGAAAAGTCCGTTGTTGATTTCGACGGATTTGACAAAGGTCACGCAGGCGACATTGAATATTTTGAGAAATGAGAGGATTATCGGGTTGAATGTGGGTTGATGTGATGTGTGGTGAAGAGGATATTGATGTGGAAGTAGCAAGATCCTTTGGGGAAGTCTATCGCCTTCAAGCGGCGGTACGCAAACGACAGTGATGTTTGGGCAGGTCCGTTGGCTGACGGGTCTACTGTTGCTCGTAAATACATGCTCTATCTCCTCCAAGACATATACTGACCTTTGAATGTTAGTTATCATCAACTGGCAAAATTCAGCTCGAGATCTGACATTCAATCTCGCAGACATCGGTCTATCCAGTGCGGACGCCGTTGACCTCGTCACTGGCAACTCCTTGGGACGCCTCGCTACTACGTGAGTCCTCACCCCCCAATCGTGTTGTCTCTCAAGCTCAGTCAAAATCTCGCAGGTACACTGCACGGGCGGCAGCCCACGGCAGCTTCGTCTTGAAACTGACAAACCAAGTTGCCTCCTCACCTCCGACGTTCACATATTACGAAGCCGCTGCCGCCTCGAGCATCCTCGAAGGCGGCGCCGTCCGGCGCACCATCAACTCCACCACCACCGTCGTCGGGTCGCTCGGCGACGGTGCCAGCGTCACGCTCACTGGGATCTCTGTCGCCGAGGGCGGGAAGAAGCTCCTCGCTATCGAATATACGAATGGGGACTACACGTTTGGGAACGACGGCTGTCCGAATTGTAGGAATGCGTATGTAAGTGTTAATGACGGGGAAGATGTGTGGGCGCAGATGCCTATTGCTGCTCAGGTGCGTTTTCCATTTTTCAAGTTCTGGGATGAAGATGGTTGATGAGGGTGGTGTAGAATTGGGATGTGGTGTTTAAGGGATTTTTGCTTGAGGTGGAGGGGTTTAGGGCTGGTGGGAATAATACGGTTAGAATAAGTAATGAGGACGCGGGGGCACCGGAGATTTATAGGATAGGTGTTTCGAACTAGGACGAGGTTGGTGTGGTGGACATGGAGGTTATTGTATGAGTATTTCTATCTGATAAAGTCTGATTCTGCAGTGCGCCACAAATTTGTACTTGATTTATGTCCGCATACTAGTTACCTACCATTTACCAGCGGCGAGGTGTGGAGGACAGAGAAATGCGATATAGGTCGAGGTGTAAACGCGTGCTTCGGGAAGGTGAGCCGGAAGAGCCGGAACCCGGGTCCGGCACAAGGACTCTGTCCATCCCAGCTCTGTCCTTTTGCTATTCTTCAACTAGGAAGAGAACTACAAAGTACCAACATAGCCATGTGCATATTCACAAAAGAGAAGAAGGACTGGATTCTTCGTTCTCAGAGTAGAACAAGCGCCGGTTTGGTACTTATTGTGTAGGTCCTAGCGTTGCTCCTTGGCAAGTGCGTTATTGTTATGTCCTAACATTGTCGGACTGGCCCTCGCAGGGAAAAACACATCTTCTGACGCTGCTTATTGTTCCTTCTCTGGCCGTCTGCTACTATGACCGTCGTATGGACCACCGTTATCGCGCGCCCCTCTCGTACTATTGTCTGAATGTGGAGTCGTGGATGGTCTGAGCGTCCGAGCTGCAAGTATTTTAGGCGATGGAAGGATACTGGTTTTATCACTTATCCTCAGCACTCCCAACTGTCACAGCTCTCACTGCACAACCACTCCTCCTAGCATCTTGGGAATGTCCAACAATCCTGGTCGTGTAACCCGCTCCATGCTTGCCGCGCAGAAAACATCAGGAATCCCTCCACCTGGTACTATGCTTATCAGCCTTCCGTCCAGTAAGAAGATTAGCCGAAGCTCTGGTATGTTTGTTTCTCGGTTTGAGCTTGGCTACGAAGCTGACGACTTTCCCTAGGCAAGAAGGCTGTGAATGATGCCGGGTCCTCGAGAAGCAACAAGCGTAGCGGCAGGTCCGCTGCAAAAGGAAAAGGACGGGCTGAACCTCAGGACGAGGACGAGGAGAGTGACAACGGTTAGTTCGAAAGTTCCTTTGCGAAGTGAAACTAATTTCGTAGAATCCACTTCTGGGCGAAAGCGCTCTCGCGACGATGAAGAAGACGACGACGAGAAGGAGCGTCCTACCAAGACTACGAGGCGTCGTAGCAGCAACATGTCTTCCAACGGTATGTATTTCTTCTATGATGCTGAGTATACATGGTGACTGATCAACCTGTCTTTCAGATGATGATGAAAACGAAGACAACATTGCAGAGAACACACGACAAAGAAATTTCGAGCTCACCATCAAAATCACTTTCGGCGGTTCAAGCGATATCAACGCTTCCGTCAGTCTTAAGCGGCCCCGCGACGACGATGACGACGAGGATCAGAAGGAGCGTCCGACTAGTCGGCGTAACAGTGAGGCGCCTTCCGATGGTAAGTGTCCCTCCACATCAGTACGCGACATTATGACTTATCATCGCCTTTGTAGTCTGTTCAAATTCAGCCTCGGGATCGTCGGAGTCCTCACGGACTCCCAGTTCTTCTACCCCCCAGGACGCGCCTACCCCCGGAACTGCAGGCCCTTCTACCTTGAACAATTTACAGCTGGCTCCTGCTAGCTCATCTGCTCCGGGCTCTCCCTCGTCCGTGAGGACAGGATCTCCGGCTCGCCAATTATCAGAACCTCCCACTCTCCCAAGCACCCCCGTTTCGGCGAACGTGGTCCTTCCGCCTGCGCCTGTAGTGGTCGTTCCTCCACCGCTGGTTCCAGTCGTCGCTGCTCCGCAGGTTTTAGCCATTGTTCCTCCGCCCCCACCTGTTGCTACTGCCCCTCAGGCTCCAGCTCCCACTGTACCACCCCTTCCGGTCGTAGCAGGAGGCAGCGCGGTCACCGCCCCACCGCCAGCTATGATACCAGCTCCGCTTAACCGTGCTGGTCGTCCTCTAAGGAGGGAGAACGCTTTTTGGATTGCGCCCACGGGATCGGATCAGCGGCAGTGAAAAGGCTCTGTTGCTTGTTGTCTGTCTGTGTATTTAATCTGTACGATAATAGTAGGTGAAGTGTATAGAAGCGGTTTATTAGTGTAGTGCTGTTTGTTTAATTGATGTCCCTATAGATTGACACCAGGAATACACTGCTCTCAGTCAAGTATCTATTCCAGCTTCAACGAAGCCTTGATCTAACCTGGGTTTAACTGCGAATTGCCATAGCTTTTGAGCTGTGCAAACACCTGGATTGTCAATGATGATCGGCATTTCGTTGTTTATTCTTTGCCACCATCACAATCTTCTTGTTCCTTCGACATCTTCTTTACAGCTCTTAGATATGGGCTGCCCAAGGTTGACTGATGTGATCCAGGTTCGGAGATACCGCACATGGTGCTGTTGAACCGCGTCTTATCCTTCTTAAAAAGTCGCGTTCCTCGTTCATGTGGGAAACTGGTCCTACTCATCACTGTTCTCTGGCAGCAGTTTTCCCATTTTCGTGAACCGTGTAGTTAAATGGTTGCCCCATCCAAAGCTGTACCGTCATCTCTGCATCGCCTTCCGACGCTATATGATTGAGCAGCAAGTTGCGTTGTTTCCAGCGCACCTCCCCTTTCCACATCCTTAATATCCAGCGATGTGAGTAACATTTCATAGCCCACATTATTTCGCTGAGCAGGGCCGCAGGAGCGCCATACCGCTATATGGACAGTCCTTGTTGGTTGACCAAATTATCCGCCACGAACAGCCACTGCTCCCCGAAGATAACTCTGCGATAAAGATCTCGTCCAGCTATCTAAAAAGCACGAAAAGCGAGGGCGAGGCGCGTATCGCGGCCATCCGGGCCGAGTTACAACGTCTTGAAGAAGAACACCGAGTCGTCTGCGCGTCGCTGGCAAAACACGAATCCGTGTTTTCTCCCATACATCGTCTTCCAAATGAAGTTCTTCTGTACATTTTCCGGCTATGCCTGCCCGACATCTACCATGATTCGTGTCTGGACCGCAATAACGTGCGATTCCGACTTGCGAGGACATGTTGGTGGTGGCGCAATGTTATGATGAACAGCCCGATGCTTTGGACGACACTTGTCCTACGCTTTGAATCCTATGGTTGTGATTTGGAACTTGGTTCTCTCGCAGAATTCCTGCGATTATCTGCCGAGCAACCGCTCAAGATTCTCATTATGGCCGGCATCTCAAGGCGGGATAATGGCATCGCGGACATGCTACAGCTCTTATTGCTGCATTCACACAGATGGTATCATGTAGCTCTCAATGAAGCTGCCTTGCTCGACCGCTTTTTCCTGCATTTGACACCAGGGAGCATCCCGATGTTAAAGGAATTGTATGCGTCTGCCAGTCCTTGGATGAAATTCGCGGACTTGGATGTGATTGCCACTGCTCCATCGTTGAGAAAGGCTCGGCTCCCTTGGGGACTTTCTTTTCCTCCAGATATCACACATGCTTATCTGTCTCTTGCCGGCGATGATGGGGGGAGCGCCGTCAAAACCTTTTTCGCCTTACATCCCCATCTCGTGGAGTGTCATATATTCCTTACGTCAACCGACTCCACAGTGGTATCACCTCAAAGTGACCTTGTAGAACACGCAAACCTCCAGATCTTGGTCACTGACCACACTATCATCTTGGATTACCTCGTCCTCCCCGCGTTGACTACCCTCCACCTCGTATTCGCCTCAAGCATGTCGATGGAACCCTCCTCTATCGACTCCGTAGTGCGCTTTGTGAAGCATTCTCACTGTCAACTTACCGCTCTCTCCGTCGCCCACAGCGAGATATGTGACTCACCTGAATTCATCACAGACCTGCTTCCATTGGTTTCAGAATCAGTGGAAAGTCTGTATCTTGGTACAAGGTGGATTGATGCTCCCGACGAGGTGATCTCGCGTATAATGGGAATGATGAAGCGTACTTCCGAATCGGCTGGGCTTTTCCCCCGCCTGACGAGTCTCGGGCTCGACACATGTGTGCATGGAAAGTTTGATGATTTCACTGGACCAATCTTGGAGATGGTGAGATCGCGACGGTCCTGTCAATTGGCGACACAATGGAAGGCTCCCCTTCTCATCGATTTGGAGCTGGATGACCATCCAATCGGCGATACACCTTACACACGGGAGCACTTGGTGAAAGGACTACAAGACCTAGCAGCCGAGGGTTTATACATCTGGACTCGAGAGGATTCTTGGTCATCGGAAAATCCGCCTTGGCTGGAGTATGAGGCTTCGACGAGGAAGGATGCGATGAAAGATGTCCAATATCTCCGCTACACGTCTCATGACATTTCGGACTCCAATTTCGATTCAGGTCGCTCTTCCGAGCCTACTACCACAAATTCCTGGGATACAGCTCTCTCATTCAGTGTGCCCTATCCTCAGCCATCATATCCATCAGGTTCCCCGAATGACCATCTACCCTATGATCTAGAAATTGTCGTCTCGGCGCCTGGGTCAATACCACACACAAATGCGTCCGAACACATTCAAGAGAATTGGTTCACAATGGGGGCTAGTAGCAGTGCCCCGGCGACTTCGAGTTCACAAAACGCGATATACCCCTCTTCTCAGGGTGCATCTTCCGCAGATGCTCCAGTCAATGTTCCCGATTCCTCAGAAAACGAAGACGATGATGATTATGATGCGCCTGCCTCGGGCGTTTAATTTTGCTATGTTAGATGACATGTATACCAAATCCCCTTTACAATATCGAGCCCTTTTTAATATTCCTTTCCAAGACTTGGTGTCCAATTGGTGTCTTCCCTTCATAACAACCCTTTAATCTCTAAGAACCACGGCCTGCTGGCGTTGAGGCAGTGCGACTGGGGTCATCCCCCGCGCCACACCCGCTGCGTTGGTGTTCTTCTTCTGGACATGCACATTTCTGTGCGTTGTGAATCGACGTCTTCGCCAGGAGCAGACGGCGGCTCGACCGTTCTCCAAGATGAGGGTTCTCTGAGTCTACCGCAACTTGGGACATATCTTGACGATGAACAGGGCGAGCGCCTCTTTGGAGACGACCGGTTTTCGCAGTCACCGCCACAGTAACCACCATCGCAATGTGTTTGAGAGTAGTGGTACGATCTCGGGGCCGTTGAATTCAGACTACAATTGTTCTCCCCTTCATTTAGTTCAATATAAGTAGGTAATAACTGTATCGAACAGGTGCTATAAACGTAGTACTAATACTTACTAACTCAAGTATACAAGCTACGCTTACAATATTGGCACCTCTTCACATGTAGATTAAATACCGACATGAATAAACGGAACCCACTGCAAAAAGTTACTCTGACCGACCTGATCTCGCAGAGTTAGGACTGCGTGATGAAGCGCGTGTGCTGTCCGACCACTATCTCCACCCGCGTCCTTGATGAGATACGAATAAAAGGCTGAAGCGAACACGGGCGCGTCCATGTCATTAATAGACCACATCGTCCCAACCACATTTTGAAATCCTCCCATGAACATTCCGGCCGCTAGATGGACAGCCTCATCCGGCACCTTGCTGTCGCCCGTCGCTGTCTGACACGCAGATAGCACAGCGAGCGCCTTGTGCCGATCGAATCGAAGTCGCATAATACTCCGTAGTGTGATACCGCCGTCATGAAGTAAGAACGCGCTTTGTAACGGTTCGAGCGGGTCTTGGACGGCGTGGCAGGCCAAGTGCACCCATGCATGCTGTTCCATATGTACGAGCACCGCCGACGTCGTTGCAGCTGAATCATTGAGCCAAGTCAGTCCTTGAGAAACGCGCTGTATGGCTTTAACCTCCGTAACTGTACTCGGTATCGAGATCTGATGCGGCGTGGCAGGTTGTGAGACTGCGAGGATTGTTGGTACACCAGGTTTTGGATGGCGTACACGTGTAGCGTTGAGCAGGGACGTAATGGACGGCACATAAGAGTGTATAGCGAGATCGAGTGCGCTTGAGCGGCGTGAATGTATATGGTCAAGGTAAGGACCGGCGGCGTGGAGAGGAAGGAAGGCAAGCAAGCCTGAAGCACACCAAGTTATCCGAGGCAACTCATCAGAGGTTTCCATACAGCCAAGAGCCGTAAGAACAGGTTCGACGACACATACCCAGAGCTCGGATAGTACGTGCTCGAGCGAGCCCTCGTCGTCCCATTGTACCTGAATCACTGAACGTGCACACAGGTCAGCACTTTTCAGGGCCTGCTGAAAGTCTGCAAACAGTCTCTGGAGGACATCAGGAGACACCTTGGTCAAAGGAACATGTATAATGTCCAAGCTCTGGTGCTTGATAATCAGGGCATCGCAGCGCCACCAAGCGATGTTCAGCGCGACGACATTACTGTGAATAGCCGCACTCTTCAGCTCGTCCATTGATTTCGGTTTCATGTAACCACCAAGACCGAGAATACCTCGAGCTTCTGTAACCATCGCCTCGTATCGCGTAGAAAGCTCCTGGTGACGATTTATCGCGCCCTCGCGCCCGGGATAAACGATGGGGCGTTCAATAAGAGTCTCGAGTGCGGACATTTCTTTAACGATAGTTTCCATGTCCTCTGCAAGCTTCGGAGAATGATCGCGTATCTCCTCCTCGGGTGGACGAAGACGAGAGAGATGCCCCCATATCATACAGCGGCCCTGCTCGAACCATTCCAGAGCGAGTATGAGATCGTCATTTTGTATTGCTGCAGCGACCGCGGCGTCTACTGTATCGCGTACGGAGGGTATAAGGCTGTAACGCTCCGACATACTCTGTCCGGGATCTATAACCTGCTGCAGTAACTTCATGGCAATCTTGAATGGCCTCATGGCCGAGGCGGCGTCCCGATACTGGAGGCACAAGTCAGCATATAAGCGCGCAGTTTCAAATCCCTCTCGAGCAATATACGTTCCAGAAAACATACATTCACGAAAGGCCCGCATGGCGCACTCCAAGTCAAATGGAGACTGTGTGACATGTTCGTATCGTACGAGGCGTAAGAGTCCAGATATTAAGAACTTGTCGAAGGTTGGATTTATCAGTATGCCGACCTCGTATCTCTTGATAATAGCATTCCAGCTCAACTTCCTTAGCCTTATCCATAAGAAGGGCCTACAGCAGTACAATCAATCATCATTCAACGAACATGAAAAACCGACGTTATTTGACGTACCAAATAGGATCAGCAATTGCTCGAGAAACGTAGGGTGGTGGACCCTGATCAAGAGCACGCATCCAATCCGCCAAGTCGTCCTGATCACAGAGGTGCTCATTGTCGCGCATCGCTTCCTCTTCTGCCGCCGAAATACTGGATGCAGGTGAGATGTTCACATCCTCCATCATAACATGGACGAAAGGTTCAGATGAACCTCCCAGATGCCGGCGTAGAACGTTCAGAATTGCGATACCACCATCGTCCCTCATCCGGGCGATCTGCACTACAGAGAGACCATCATCGTTCAGAACTTGATGATCTGCACCACGTTCGAGTAGAATACCCAGAATCTCGAGGTTTTCCTTGGTATACGGCGTGAGGGCGCACTGTAAAGGGGTGCCGGCGTAATAGCCTCGGGCAGTTGCGTCGACGACAGCACCACAATCCAAAAGAAGAGTCACAATATCCTTGCGTCCATTGGAGACCGCGCAATGCAGCGGCGTAGAGCCGTCCTGGGCAGATGCGTTGACGTTTGCACCTCGTTCCAGCAACAGTTTCGCGATATCTAATTCTCCCATTCAAGCAGCGTCGTGTAGGGCGGTCAATCGGGCATCAGATTCAACCACCCAAACGTCAGCGCCGCGATCAAGAAGTAGTTTAACAACCTGAAAATGGCCGTTGGCCACCGCGGTGCACAGAGGCTTTGGACCAAAGCCATTGTCACGATTAACTTGTGCGCCTGAGTCTAGCAAAAGCCGAACGATCTCCGGATTTCCGCACTGAGCGGCGAGCTGCAGCGGTGAGCGCTGGATGTCATCCAGTGCGTCCAGGTTGGCACCACGGGTGATGAGAAGGCGTACGACGTCAGGATCGGCGCTCGAGCTCATGGTGGCTGAATGAAGCGCCGTGAGACCATCCTCAGGGCGAACGAGATGTGCCGCCCCGTGGTCGAGCAGCAGACGTACGATGTCCATATGTCGCCCATTGATCGCTGTCCCCAGGGCAGTTTCGCACCCTAGAGCGCGCGCTTCGACATCCGCACCTTGCTCCAGTAGAAAAGCCACAACCGCGAAATGGCCCTCCTGCGCTGCTAGGAGTAAAGCAGTACCGCGCGCTCCGCTTATCATGTTCACCTCCGCGCCGTACTTGACGAGCAACCTGACGACATCAAGGTGACCTTCACGCGCTGCGATATGCAAGGCAGTACCATGCTTCGAGGTTCCGTTGCTGTCCACCCCACTCTCAAGGAGGTACTGCACGGCATTGACATCTCCCTGTTTCGCGGCGCGAGAAAGCCTGTCATCAATACGGGAATCGATGGTGTTGGAGCTATAGCACTGAGTGGGTATTTGGCGGGATGGATACATTGAATCCTAAACCCAGAGACATAGGCTTTGTTGAAGGCTGATGCCAACAGAGAACGGCGCGTAGTGGGAGTTGGGGAGACTCAAGCGACGAGAACAAAGTTCAAGGAGTGAATGTTGGACATCAGTCTCCATCCGGGTACACGGGCCGAAACGCGATCAGACTCTTGGGCAAGTCAGAAGAGATTCAAAAAGAAGATACAAATGTACCTGCCACTTGTCTGTGGTGCAGACACAGAGGTTATGAGCAAAAGAGCCCAGCGCATCAGGCTAGGTAGCCACGTTGAAAACACTAAGTGCAGCAGGTCATTACCGGCAACAGCTTCGTCGGATTCTCGCTCTACATATACAACATCGTCAGCCTTCGAACTCGCATAGAAGCGAAACACACCTTCTCAGCTCAACACCGCATCGCGTTGTTAAAGCGTCGCAAGCACACACCTGCTTCCAACCGCGGAATCGACTCTGGAGAAAAAAGCTCCGTTCCAAGCTACATGCTCGGAGCGTGATACTATGTAGAAGGCGCGCGCCTCGCTCTTCAACGCATCGTAATCCGCCAAGGCCAGCCATTTCTCGCTTATGGTCGTGATCTCAAAGTCGTCCAGAGCAATCGGATTCATGGTAGACGAGGTTCTTTTGAGGTCGCCAGTTTTTGTCTCCTGATTGCCTTTAACGTCGTCAAGCTTGTTTCAACGACATCCAAAGCATCGTCCACTACCGGATTTTGCACCACGAAAACGAAATGAGAAAAGATCAGCCATGGTGGTGGTCTGAAAACAAGAGGGTCACGTCACCGGACCCACTGTCACCCACAACCAAGTTGGCAGCTTCAAGTTATGGTATAAGTACAGTGTTCATAAATACAGCACGACAAATACTCGACCAAAAGAGTGTCTAATAGGATATGCAGGTATGTATGCAAAAGATTAAGAAGATAAATGAAACGTGAATAAAAAGTCCGCCAGCGTCTACTAGTACTCTACCACCTAATAAATCATCTACTGTCCTTACTATCGTGGTGCGTCAAACGGATTATGATACCCCACATGCTGTTGAGACGTATACGGCCCAGGCTGTGGATCATACAAATGCGCCTGTTGTGGTGCATAAGGCTGTGGCGCAGGATCATAAAGCTGTTCAGCTGAATACCCTTGTGCGTTGTACGCAGGCGACGGAGGCCCGGGGTGGTACTGCTCGAACGGCACAGCAGGGTTATACTGTGGCGGCATGCTGTACCGCGGCGGAGGCGCGTTGCCACTTTGCATAATCGACATATCGACGGGAGGTGTCGGTGATGCTAGTGGGCGGTATATGGGTCCTTTGTTGTAGGCCTTGTTACCGCGCCGGCGGAGATACCATGCGTACGCCATGAGAACGAGACCAAGTAATAATAGAGCGCCACATATGCCGTAGAGGAGGGGCTTCTTGATGCTGCTTCCGCTGCCACTTTTGGGCAAGTTGTTGAGCGTTTGGCCACCAGTGGTGTCCTTGCCTTGCAAGCGTACAGTGACGAAATCGGCATGGGCTAGAGACCAAGATGAATGATGGGATATCTAAAGCGCTCGACTACTCACCTTCTGCGGGATCGGTTATTGAGAGGAACTGGATGTAAGGGTTACCGCGGGTCTGGTCCTCATCAATGAAATCTCCATAATTCAGCAATGTGTAAACGTTGCGCACTAGGAAGTCCTGTCAATCAAAGTACTGTATAGGTTGTCATATAGCTCACTGAAGGACATGCCCAGAATCATGTCGTATGTCGGTTGATTACCCGTATCAAAAATGATCGGTTGAAACTAAAGCGCGCCGTCAATTCTCTGTTAAGCGAGAAATGCACACTGCATACCAATCCGACACAACAATCTTGCCCTTTCGAATTCTTCAGGGAACTAATTCCCACTAAAGAAGGATCCCTATGAAAACCGTCAGAGTCGACAAATAGCAGAACACAGTCTCAACATACAGCGTGGCGTCCATAGGATGGATGTGATAATCCTTGCCACTGAACTTGAACGTGATGTTGACCTCTTGATCACAGGGAACAACCCATGTGTTGCCAACACCATCCACATTCACATATTCCGCACCACTAAACCGGCCGTAAATCGCGTCGGCTGCAGCCCTACAACAGACATATTAACGTCAGATTCCTATCAGCATATTTTTAGGCTCACTTGGGCAACTGCGATAATGAGAACCCAGAATCAACCACAGCTGTAGCCTGGTAGCCATTAGACGTCTCCTGCACCTCCGTACGAATGGCGATGGGGTTTCCGTCGGGACCCACCAGTCCGTTCTGGTCAAGGAGAATTTGGAAATGCTGATCGCCCGCTTGGGTTACCGATACAGTCGTCACCTCCAGCTTCGGCTCGTTCGTAATCGCGCCGTAGCCATCAAGAATGTCACCGACGGTAATGTTACCGGGGAAGCTGTCCGCACTGTCAGGATCTGTAGAGGGTGATTAGTGGTATCATGTTGAATTTGACGAGGGGTGAGAACGTACCCTGAACGCGTCCTAGGGCGATGGAGATGAAGTTGGGGGTGGAGGTATTCTGAAGGAATATGCGGTCCACGACTGCGAAGCCGGCGTCTGATTGTAGTGTGTTGTAGATGTTGGAACCAGAATTGGGGCCCAAGCCCAGGATGCCCTGTCCCTGTTTGTTGGTGGCGTCTGGTGTAACCTCCACTGTGTAGGCAGTTAGATATTAGAGACCAATATACAAGTTTGCACGCACTAAACGCCTGGTTCGGTATTGCATAACCCGCGAATTCCATGTCGGCCGTTTTGATAGGACCTAGTTCAACATTATGAGGGGTTTATTAGGGTTATTGGGGGAAAGGAGCCACCTTTGGCTGAACCAACAGCATAGTTGACGCCCGAATCAGCGCCTGTGCTTTTGGCAGTAGGGACCGTGCCAGCCACCCATAGGTCGGAACTTTAAGAGATAGTTATGTCGAGCGCTTCGAACATATGGCGGCGTGCACACCTTCCAGTATCAATAAGACAAGAAAAGCTCTGTCCACCTAGTGTTACGCTCGTGTAATAACTAATGTCTCCAGCATTTTTGAGCGTTGCAACACCTTCTATGGCGCGTCGTAAAGGGGCGCGTCTTCGACCCTCTACTTCGAGGCGGAGGCCGGAGGAAAGACCAGCGAGGGAGGAAATGGCGAGTAGGAGGAGATGATGCATGGAAGAAGGAGAGGAGGAAGAGGAGGAGATTTAACGCCGTCTCGCCCGAATGAAAATAGCGGTGTGCGGTGTGTCATGGTCAAACACATTCCTATATCATATGGCCCTGAGTGACATTTAGTATAGTGGGCGCTCAAGGTGGGACCAAGCTCCTATGTAAAAGACATTTAGTTACAGACTACAATCTTCTGTTAGTCTTTGCAGATCATGGAAGAGGATCCGCGAGCTGACTGCGGGCGGCCAAGGTTTTTGGATTGCCGGGCATGGCGGATTACCCAGCGTGTGTGCCATGTGATGTGGCGGTGCAAAGTCGATCATTGTAGATCTGGATCTTCTGCCGCCACACCTTTCGAAATGGAACGACTTTGTATTGGAGCGAGTTGGCAGGCTTTGGATATCAGTCACCATTATATCTTAATCTTCGTATATTGGGAGGGATGGCGGTGAATTGACTGGCTATTCTGATTTCTTACATCAAGTTATTTTAATTCTTAAATTACTAGTCTTCAAGGTAGTAGGTTGACATTCACCAGTAAAGCAATTAACGACGTTGCCGCCGTTGTGTTGAGCGCCTGAAGCCATTCGAAGCACCTGACAGGGGTGATTGGACCAGGCCGAACGCTCTCTCTCGCTCTCTCCCACCGACCACGACCATCATTTTCTCCTTCCCTTCGTTCGCTGGCTGCTAGTGCATTGTCTCTGTCAGCAGTCATGATGCATTCCTTGATTCCACTCTCTTTACTTTTGTCCTTCATTGACTCCTGTGTGTACGGAGTTCATCTGCCAGTCCAGATTCGAACCTCCAATCAACCTCGGACCCTCAGCACCTTCAGCCGTCGAGCAGCAAACACTACCATTCCCGTCGGAAACTATGGAAATGCCCAGTATTTCGCTAATATCACGATTGCCGGTGAGCAGGTCGCTGTCCTGCTGGATACGGGCAGGTGAGCCCTGTCGATAACCCGAATCGGACGACGGTGTAACAGCCATATGTAGCTCAGACCTTTGGGTTAATTTCCCGGGAACGGTGCCGCAGACGACAAACTCTGGCAAGTCGTTGACACTGTCGTATGCCATTGGATCTACCGCTGGTACGCGTTCTGTTTCGCACTCGTTCGCTCATCTCAAATCGTCTCCAGGCAGTATCGTCTCTGCCAAAGTAGAGTTTTACGACTACACTATAGACTCTCAAGCTTTCCGTACGTTTCATTTCCATCTATAAACCTCAACCCACTTACCTTGCATAGTACTGGTAACCGACACCAGCAGCTTCTCAACTGACATCCACACACAAGGCTACGATGGCTTACTTGGTCTCGGTCCGAACGAGGGCAGTCGTATTCTTGACGAAATCGGCAAAGACTCCGCCAACAGTTTCCTCACAAACATCTTCTCGCAAACCTCCGGATCGGACAACTTCATCACCTTCCTCCTCGACCGTAAAGCTGACCCCACCGAGGACTTTAGCGCCCAACTCACTCTTTCCGAATACGTCAAGGGATATGAAAAGGTCTCAGAGATGCCAAAGATCGACGTGGAGACTGTCCACAGGCTGTTGCAGTCCGAGCAGCATTGGCAGGGCCTAACCGACAAGGACAACGGTATCATCGGCCCCGACGGCCAGGTCATTTTGATTGATTCCATCGTTCCAAAAGCACCCGACGGTCAGCTTGTTGCCGTCTTTGATTCTGGTTTCACGTTCACCCAAGTCCCCCGCGATTTGGCTGATGCGATATACGGTCGCGTTCAAGGCGCCGTTTACGATTCAAAGAAGGAGTGGTGGACTGTTCCTTGTGGCCAGTTACTGAACATCACATTCAACTTTGGCGGCCAGTCGTACCCCGTTCATCCCATGGACACTGTCGATGACAACTTTAACATCAAAAACGCAAACGGAACGAGAGTGTGTATAGGATCCTTCCAGCCTATCACGTCTGCGTTCAGTCTGCTCGGAAACTACGATATGATCATGGGAATGAATTTCTGTACGTTGATATCTCTTTTCTTAGATGCAACACTCACTTTGTCCGTAGTACGAAATGTCTACACCAAACTCGACTTCGGCAGTTGGTCCGGTAGCAACAATGACACCGAGGACCCGTACATACAGCTTCTCTCCATAACGGATTCTGCTCAAGCGCACAAGGACTTTGTCACCGTCCGCCTCGGCGGGACGGACACTACTGGGGATGTCCAGTGGCAGCTCCTCCCCTCCTCGCAGATGCAGCACTCGCCCGTGTCAGATGAGGAGAAAAAGAAGAAGTACCAGGAGATGGTCCTCAGCCGATGGCCGTACATCCTCACCGGGTGCCTTGCCGCCGTGATCATCATCGTGGGCATCGTCTGCTGGCGGTGCTGCTGCCGGCGGAACAAGGACGGCTCCAAAGGCGCTTTGTGCTGCCACAAGCGAGCGAAGGCTACGGTTCCAAAGTTTACGCCGAGCAAGGGGTCAGATACGTCCTACCTGCCGCTTCAGGATCAGCATTCGATGCACAATGCTAGCACCGCTTCGTTGCCCTATGATCAGAACGCTTCGTATGGCGGTGGGTACAACCACAACTCGGGATATGGTGACTACAGCCCCAACTCTGCCTATGACCACAACCCCAACAATGCATATGGTGCTGGTGGCGGTGGGTATGGGTACAAGGCGTATTAGCCGATGGATCCGCTATCTCTTGTATATATAGACGTATCGTTTGCTATCCTTGCTTTGAGAGAGCATCCGCGGACCGCAGCGCGCGTCTGCGCTGAGCGGTGGAAGATGTATCGGTGTTTCCTGATAGTAGTAGCGTGCTTCTTCTCCTCCTTCGCCACCCATGTACTGCATCATCTGCCTGGACACGGACGTTTTCCAGAAATACTGTATCTCAATTAATCCAATATATACCAACATTTCAGAATACCATGTTGAGATATGTGTGGCGTTTCAGAAAGGAAAATATTTTCAGATTTTGGCTGTTACAGGAGAATCAGCAACTTTGATTACAACTTTTCCGACGTGGGCTTGAGATTGGAGGTATGCGTAGGCTTTGACTGCCTGGTCGAAGGGGAAGACTTTGTCAATAACGGGACGCGTCAATTCGGGGTTGGCTTCCAGCATTCTGTTCATGTCGTTGAATCTGTCATATTGCCAAGTCAGTCGGGGAATCGAAGGGCCCGCAGAAGGTCGAAGACGTACTGGGCTACAGAGCCTACGATGATACCTCGCAGCATGGAGGATTTGAACACTGATCGACTGACAATGCTCGCGAGTGGCGTTTGGGTCTAGGCAAGACATTTGAGTATAAACGATATGATACATTGATAGGTCAGAGAAGTGCTACCTGAGCTAAGAATCCAATGAGATGAATAGAGCCTCCATAGCGGACGGCTTTCATCGACTTTTCGAGAGTCCCTGGGCCGCCGACCTGTGAATGAAATCCAAATGAGTATCCAGCTATTGAAACGGCTGATGCTTATTTATGATTACTTCGAGGATATGATCAACACCCCGACCATTCGTCAGATTCATAACCTCCTCATCCCACTCGGGCGTCTCCCTATAGTTGATTAAATGCTTCGCGCCGAGTTTCCTAGCGATTTCGAGTTTGGCGTTGGAGGATGAGGTGGCGATGACGGTTGCCCCCGCTGCGACGGCGAATTGTAATCCGAAGCTATAGATCGTGTTAGTGCGAAGAAAGATCCGGGTTTATAAAGGAAAACGTACATCGAGACGCCGCCGGTACCCAAGACGAGGACGGTGTCCCCGGCTTTGATTTTGACGGGGCCGTTGAGGGCGCTATAGGCGGTTACGCCGGCACATCTAGAGGACGGCTGCGGTGAGAAGAGAGACACGTCGCGATTGGAAAGAGAAACTCACGGGAGAGTGGATCCTTCTTCAAACGAGAGGTGTTCCGGAATCGTGACGAGGGACTGGGATCCAATGTCAAGTTTCAACTATACGCAATCAACGCGTATATAGACTTACATGAGCAGGAAATGTCCTATATTGCGTCAAGACGCCATGAACGAAGCCACCCAGCGCCGTTAGGCCAATAGCAGGCGTGACATCCCCATAGACATGATCGAGCGCAAAGTTGGCACAGACGCGGTCGCCGACTTGCCATCCAGAAACGGAGTCTCCGACGGCGAGGATTTCCCCGGCCATGTCTGAGCAGGGGACGAGGTCGTCTGGGGAGCTATAGCACGGTCATTGTCAGCCCTACACGATGAGTGCTGACAAACGTACGCGACTTTGCCCCCGTACGACTGGCTCGCTAGCATCAGGTCGCGAAACTTGGATTGCGGTAAGTCGGACGAAGTAGACGATTGAGAATAAGGCGGACTTGAAGAGAGACGGCGTGTGTTTTGACTAGAACTTCAGTTGGTTTGATGGGCGGGATTGGGACATCTCGTTGTCTCAAGTCTTCGAAGGAGCTGCGCTGCGTACCCGTAAGCATTCCGGACTTTCAATGAATGTAATAGTAGTAAGTACCTTGGGAAAGTACCATTGGCGGGTAGTGGTCGGCAGAGACATGGTAGTAGTCGTATTCAGGATGGACGTGGAGGCACGAAAGAGACGCGCTGTGGTTGTACGCATGAACAAAGTCTGTTACAAATCGCTATTGACATGGGAAGACCGGATAAGAAGACCCCGGGGCCCGGTTCATTGATGTGGCGCACCTGAGGTGTGCTTGGTTCTGTTTTGGCGTCAAGGCTTGCCTAAACTTCCAACTTGACGCGTTTTCCACTCTTCGTCCGCGCCACACGCGCGTTTTAGTTTTTGTGTGCTCAGCCAGAAATGCCCTCTGACAGGTTTATCCTTCTCCGCTCTATGAAGCCTTTTGATCCGTTTCACTTCTTCCGGCCCGAAATGGGGTAGCACATACAGCTTTCATTGCTTGCTGTATCCCTTCATCGTCGTTGTTGTCGTCGCTTGAATCCCCCTTCACTTGCTGTCTTTGCTCATGTGAGTTATTTGGTTGACTTGATCTATACCAGGTTTGAGCAAACTTTGAATTTAGGATTTAATGTTTCCGACGTTTCGACAAACATCGTCTCAGCGTCCTGACTGGAGCACCATCGATTCCTGCATCGATGACAGACTTCATCGCGCGACGCAGCAGGGAGATGTCGATGCCGTGCGCCACCTCCTTGAGTGCGGGGTGGACAGCAACGGGGTCTCGGAGGAGGGCACTACTGCCTTGCATGTAGCCGCCCGTCGAGGTCACCTTAACGTCGTAAAACTCCTCGTCAAGCACGGTGCGGAAGTGAACAAGTTATCCAAGCACAATGTCACGCGCGAAGAGTTTGGTCCTGCCTTACTCTTCGCAGCTCAAGAGGGTCATTCCGCGGTCGTGGCCTTTCTACTAGAAGAAGGTGCAGATGTCGAAGCGCGCGCTGAAGGCTGCGCAACTGCTCTGGCGAAGGCGATTGACAGGCGTCACATCGATATCGTACGTCTACTGCTTGACCACGGGGCGTCACATATCGTTCGGCCCGAGGACAATCTCACAGCACTTCATTCAGCCGTGATGAATGATGATACTGAAATGGCACGCCTGCTCATCACCCGCGGCGCTGACCTGGATGCACTGGATGACGACCAGCGATCACCGTTGGCGTTTGCCGCTCAGTGCGGGAATACAGAGATCGTTCGTCTTTTGCTGGACTCAGGTGCAGATGTCAATCCCGACAATGGTGCCTTTGGTCCGAAACCTCTGCGTATCGCGGCGGACAACGGTCATTTCCAAGTTGTTCAACTGCTTCTTGATCGCGGTGCTGACGTTGGAGCGGTTGAATCTGATGCCCGATTGACCGCACTGCACCACGCAGCCCGACTGGGAGAACTAGATATCGCACAACTGCTTCTTGAACGAGGTGCAAACGTCAACGCGGCTGCCCAGGATGGCTCTACACCGCTGCATCACGCGGTCACCGGCGGATACAAGGTTATCGTATCTCTGCTTTTGGATTGGGGTGCAGCCATCGAAGCAACTGCCTGTGGCGAGTATTACTCCGGCACGCCCTTATATTGTACCCTCACATCTTACGCAAAGGGAAGCCCCGAGGTTTTAGACATTTTGCTCGAACGTGGCGCGGACTTTCAAGCTCTTAACATAGATGGGCTCTCTGTAGTGCAGATAGCCCGGATGAGGACCGATGGCGGCGTCGAAATGCTAAATGTGCTACGTCAACACATGCTGAACGCTTCAATCGGGCCTCTCGCCAATGCTGGGAAGGAGGATGTTCGAATTCCCCGCACACTCAGCAATCTGGCAGCATACGAGGAATTCATGAGCGACAACGAGCACTTCTGTGACCAGGATGACTTGATGGATTGGACGCGGGCCTTTGATCAAGGGCCGCCACCATATATTTCTCGAGCAATCACTGATCCTCGATGGTACGTCAACGAACAGCTTTTTCCGGTTGGACGAAGATTTAACATGCTGCAGGCCAATTCTATCAAGTGACGCCAACTGGAATTTTACCATCAAGAGGAAGGAGCTCGGCCTTCTGATCGATCCAAGCTTCGGCAAGTTCTACATGTCTGGACTCTTACGCCTCGTACGATACGAACATATCACGCACTCTCCATTTGACTTGGAGTGCGCCATGCGAGCCTTTCGCGAATGTATGTTTTCTGGAACATATATGGTTGATGAACGATTTGAGGCTGCGCGCGTATATGCGGACTTGTGCCTCCACTATCGGGACGCTGCATTTGCCATCAGGCCGTTCAAGATTGCGATGCGGTTACTGCAGCAGGTTATAGATCCCGGACAGAGTATGTCGGACCGTTACAGAGCTATTCCCTCCGTGCGTGATACAGTAGACGCCGCGGTCGCTGCAGCAATACAAAATGACGATCTCCTACTCGCTTTGGAGTGGTTCGAGCAGGGCCGCTGTATGATATGGGGGCATCTCTCCCGTCTCCGTCCTCCCATAGAGGAGATACGCGATCATTCTCCGAAGCTTGCGGAGGACATAGAGACCATCGTCAAAGACATGTCTGCACTCGAGGCTCTTATTGAACGAGCCATCATCTATCCCGGACGCGAGGGCGCGATAAACCGTCACCAAGAGCTTTCTATGCGATACGAGACGATGCTTACAGAAGCTCAAGGTATTCTCGGTCTTGGTGGTTACATGAAGCCGAAATCAATGGACGAGCTGAAGAACGCTGCTATTCACAGTCATGTCGTCGCGCTCAACATCGCTTGGTGGCGCTGCGATGCCCTAATTATCAAGCACCAGAGCTTGGATATTATACATGTTCCTCTGCCCAAGGTATCTCCCGAGGTCTTACAGAGACTGTTTGCGGACTTTCAGCAGGCGCTGAAAAATGCTGATCTGTGTACACGTTCGGTTATTCAGGGACAATGGGATGACGAGAGTTCGCTAGAGCACGTCCTATCCGAGCTCTGGGTATGTGTGGTCGAACCTGTTCTTACGGCTCTTGGCTGTATGGAAACCTCTCACGAGTTGCCTCGGATAACTTGGTGTGCTTCAGGCTTGCTCGCCTTCCTTCCTCTCCACGCCGCCGGTCCTTATCATGTAAGTTCACGCCATTCAAGCGCACTCGATCTCGCTATACACTCTTACGTGCCATCCATTACGTCCCTTCTTAACGCCGCGCGTGTACACCATGCAGCTGAACCAGGTGTACCGACAATCTTTGCTGTCTCACAGCCCGCCACGCCTCGTCGGGTCCCGATTCCGAGTACAGTGACGGAGGTCAAAGCTATACAACATGTCGCTGGGAGTCAAGGACTGACTTGGCTTAACGATTCAGCTGCGACGACGTCGGCCGTACTCGCGCGCATGGAAGAGCACAGCTGGGTACACTTGGCATGTCATGCAGTCCAAGATCCCCTCGAACCATTACAAAGTGCATTCCTATTACACGACGGTGGTATCACACTTCGGAGCATTATGCGTCTTCGATTCGATCGGGGAAAGGCGCTCGCTGTGCTGTCTGCATGTCAGACAGCCACAGGCGATAGCAAAGTCCCGGATGAGGCCGTCCATCTAGCGGCCGGAATGTTCATGGGGGGATTCCAAAATGTGGTTGGGACGATGTGGTCCATCAATGATAAGGACGCGCCGGTGTTTGCCACGGCATTCTATTCGTATCTCATTAATGAAGCATCTGGAGATAGTGGTCGGACGGCACAGGCGCTTCATCACGCAGTCCGGAAATTGAGAGATCAGGTCGGGGAAGGTAACTTTTTAAAATGGGTTCCGTTCATTCATGTCGGTATTTAGTGTATGTGAAGAGGTTGCGAATAATGTGAGCATGGCTCGTGTACATCAGTTAAGTATTAGTACTTTATTTATAGTAACTGCCAGCCGATATTACCTACTTGCATTGAACTAATTCAAGAGGAGAACTGCTATAGCCTGAATTCAACCACCCCGAGATCGCATACTAGGTGGTTACTCTGGTGGTGACCGTCAAAACCGGTCATCTCCAATGGAGACAGTGGGCGCTCCACCCGGTTCATTGTCAAAATATGTCGCAAGTTGCGATAGACTCAGAGAATCCTCAGCTTGGAGAAGACGTCGATTCAAAGTGCGTATAAATATGCACGGCCTGAAGAAGAACACCAACGCAGCGGGTGTGGCGCGGGGGATGACCCCAGTCGCACTGCCTCAACGCCAGCAGCCGTGGTTCTTAGAGATTAAAGGCACCAAGTCTTGGAAAGGTATATTAAAAAAGGCTCGATATTGTAAAGGGGATTTGGTATACATGACATCTAACATAGCAGAATTAAACGCCCGAGGCAGGCGCATCATGATCATCATCGTCTTCGTTTTCTAAGGAATCGGAACGTTGACTGCAGCATCTGCGGAAGATGCATTCTGAGAAGAGGGGTGGATCGCGTTTTGTGTCTCGAAGTCGCAAGGGCACTGCTACTAGCCCCCGCTGTGAGCCAATCCTCTTCAATGCGTTGGTAGGCATTTGTGTGTGGTGTTGGCCCAGGCGCCGAGATGACAATTTCTAGATCATAGGGTAGATGGTCATTCGGGGAACCTGATGGATATGATGGCTGAGGATAGGGCACACTGAATGAGAGAGCTGGATCCCAGGAATTTGTGGTAGTAGGCTCGGAAGAGCGACCTGAATCGAAATTGGAGTC
>QLPD01007979.1:0-23101 GCA_003314085.1 Hymenopellis raphanipes | reverse complement strand
GGGTTTCCGATCGCGATTATCGACGAGCGTCTGTGAGGTGAATACGAAGATCCGACAATCCTGCATGAGAAAACCGCCGGATGATGCTGCTGAGATATTGGAAGACTCCCGCGCCGTTTGCATTGCAAACTGAGAGACGTATAGTTGTTCGGATCCATCGCTAGCGCGATAGTGTAGGAGATGCGTAAATACTCACTCAGCACAGGATGCGGACATATCGGGTGGACGGGTAAAGCGATGCAGGTGTGGCGTGTAGGTTTGGCCAAGCAGAGTTCGACTGTAACGGAAACTAACCAGAAACAGTCCATCGAGCCCAGGAGCGCCTGAGGGCACGTCGGCAGTTCCACGTTCGCGTCTTTCATTCGCCCGTCCTGAATTCAATTCTTTTAGAATCAAAGAGTGAGGATATGTTCAGATCCGACCCAATATCAAGCATGACAAAGCAAGCTGAAGACAGCATGTGTTGGTTGACGTCTTCACCGGGGTGTTTGAAGAGCGCCCTAATATGTCGTCGACGCGTTTCATTTCAAACTGACAGCAGGAAGAGGAGATGAAAAAAGGGACTCAGGTTTACATAATCCCATCAAATGATCAAATTGTGGCAACAATTAGTCACTGACGCGTCTGTGGCGCGTATAGTTCACGGCGCAGTCCAGTGAGTCGGTGAAATCTTTGGGAATGGCAACTGACTAACAGCGAAAGAATCCTCCGAATATCCAATGCCATCATTTTAGAAACATTTCTCAGCATCGTGAAAACATGACAATCTAACAGTTCTCAACCCGTAATATGCGCCATAATATGCAAGCGGGATAAGAACAGTTGACATTTCCATACTAGTGTACATGACAGAGTAAAGACCAAACTAGATTTACATATTCACAACCTCCTTGAAAACCAACCGTACAGTACAGTGTCCTTATGGATATCCTGGTCGTCGTCGTAGTACTCATATTCCTCTGACTCCTAGTAATTGAGGTGCTACGTGAAGGTAAGGGTCAACGTCGCGTATGAGAACGAAACAGGTACCTGCTTAAGCACATTCTCGTTCGAAAAATACCTCTCGCAATGACCTCAATACCCTCTATAACGAGCAACATGAGGTTGAAGTTCTTTCGGAAGCACAAAGGTAGAGGTTAAGCGAAGCCTCGAATGACCAACAACTCCACGCGAGATGGGATCCGCCAGGTTCTTAGCAGATTCGACGTAGGAAAGAGTAAGATGGAGGTTGCGAGAACGAAGAAGCGCATCGCTGCGCCGTATGGAATTGTTGATATCCAGGTTTTGACTGCGGCCTTTACGAAATGCATTTATCACGCCTTGGTTGTCCGAATTGATGTCGACCGATGCGTCCTTGATTCCCATACTATACAGAACGTATAGTCCCAGCTCAACCGCCAAAGCTTCGAGCCAACCGATATGAGCCTGCTGACCATTTTGAATGAGGGTCCATGCATCCCATTTCCCATCAATGACAACACCGATTCCACCGATTCCCCACTCCGTCGATGCATCGACAAAGATTTCAAGTTTAGCGCATGGGGGAGCAGGAGTTAAAGAACGAACGACGTCGGGTTTGTCAAGTTCGGCTTTCCACCACTTCATGTCCTCGATAAGTAACGTGGACAGGTGGTCGGGCAATGATGGCTTAGCTGGATCAAAGGAAGAGGACAAGTCAAAGATACGAGGGAGACGAGAGCATCCTTGCGGATAGACAAAGCAAATGTGTACCAGTGTGCCTTGAAGGGTGATAACCATATCAAGTGAAGCGCGTGAGTGCTGGTACGAGTCAAGAAAAGATTGAACTCGACCCAGGTACTTCTGCCGTTTCACGTCTGGCAGACAGACCGTCTTCTTCTCCAGATCCCAAAGGAATCCAATGTAGACGAAGATAGCGGCAAAGTCGCACCACTTGTCAGGATGCCAGGGCACACGAAGTGAGGCAATCAGGGCCTTCGCCGACTTCATGGTATAAGGATAGATGAAACGACCCCTGGCATCTGAACCGCGTGCGAATCGGAAGACCGCTAGGTCGTCACTCCACTTGACGGACGGGGAGACCCCCTGTGCCTTCCAGATGTCCATTGCGGCGTTTAGAATAGAACCTGCATTACTCTCCGATGAACGGCACCCGAATGGGCAAGTATGTTCGATGAAGAAGCCTTTTGAGCCTCGAGCGACAAAGTATGGCTTGTGGGCTGGCAGGATCGGGCAAGTTCTGTGAAATTTGGCGACGTCGAGGGTCATTGCCTGAGTTCCCGGAGGAGCGGTTGTGATCTGATTAAAAAAACGGTAAGAAACCCGAAGTTAAGAGCGCAAAGCCTATGAGGGAAGTGGAGGAGCGTAAGGTGGAAGGAAAATGGGTAGGATAAGGTAGAATACTAAATGTGTAGGAGGAAGGGGTGTAGGATATAAGACACTTACAATATCTGCCACCTTCTTTACAGATCCAAAGCGAGTAGGGAATTTCTGCGTGTCGATGTAATCATTCGTGGCGAGATGGTCCTTGTCGCCCTTTGACAGGTCCCGCACGACTCTGAGCTTGGGTGGGAGACCGGGACCTTCGTCATCCTTCTTCACCCACAGGGGAGAGCACTGGAATGGACCGAGGATAGCCTCCACCTCGGCGCGCGCGTACGGGCCTGCCATTCGGCCGGCGTCCACCTCCTCGCCAAGATAGGTATCGAGGAAAGCGACATGTGTTGGATTGGTAGCGTAATTTGGAAACATGACGGTTTCGGTAAGCTGGGGAAAGTCACCCATCGGAAATCCATTGCGAAGTTTGCATACGAGGTGTGGATGCGAAGCGGTGAGACCGGTCTTGGAAAGCATGGATTCGAAAGCGCGCGCATCATACGGCGTTGAAATGCGATTGAATATTTCGGGAGCAGCAGACACAAAGGAGGATGGAGCCACCGATGGAGGCTTGCGGACTGAGCTGGCGCTCAGAGCTTCCTGGTCGACGAACACCCTCTTGCAAAGTTCACAGTAGGGCTCGCCATCTTGATGAATGGCAGCGGTCCTGCGATGCTGATGAAACGTCAGTGCCAATATCGCTTAGCATGGAAGGGAAACAAGTACCTGTCCAAGGGCTTTTGCGTTCCAATAGTACCGCCCACAACGACTACAAGACTCTCCCTCGTCTGAGTCGTCCGAATCATATTCGTCGTAATCATCTTGATGCACTGGGGCATTAGCGAGGTGCTACGTTTCGTCAATCCGTCTGATGGCTGTAGAAAATCGACTCAAATACCTGTTTAAGCGCCTGATCGTCTCTGAAAAGTCGCTCACATTCATCGCAGTAAGGATGGTCGACCTTTGCAGAGCAGTGGTTATGAAGAGCGCCAGCGGATACAAACGAGCGACGGCATTGGTCGCAGGTCACCGTCGTCATCGTGGGCAGAAGAAGAGAACAGGCGTGAGAAATGGCAAGGACAGCAAATCTAAATGTGACTACCTCCCACCCAGTTAACAATCTAGATTAAATGGCCTATTGGCGATGCAAGATTAATTAAGATGTCTGATGAGCGGAGGCACAAGCAAGGTACGTATCCCTGCTGGGTAGAGTATCCAGACGCTCAGGCAGGCGAAATAGAGAATGGGCATGGCATAGAATGAAAGCAACTGTGGCTACCAAATGATAAGCCGTAGACACACCACTTCAGCGGATAGTTTACACAGATACAAGGACACACCAGTGGAAAGCTTGAGGGTGACCAGGACATAGTAAGTTCCAGTGACGCCACTTTGAAGACTTGACCGTCTGACTTCTAGATTCCAAGTCGCTGGGGCAGCGATACATGCGTGGTTTTGGCAGAGCCGTTACTAAAGCGACTAATAACTGAGGTGAGTTTCCTGAGTATCGGGAGCATTTTTGGAGCGCGACAGACAGATATTCTAGAGCCAAAGATGGTGAACGTTCAAGGACCGATTACGTCTTTCGGCAGTGACCGTAAAAATTCTCATCCAAATATCACGTGCTCCAAACACGTCTGACGCGTCGCTCTCCTTGACCTCCGGAGGAGCTTTATGGTCACGCGTTGGAAGCTTGGTAGAGCTTGGTATGTATCTGCTCCATCCCCTTGCTTTCCCTGCGACTTCTTCTGCACATGGTAAAGACCGCGGCGGAATTCTCCACCACGCCACGCTTGGTCAGTAGCCAGCGACGCTGAGGATTCCTGTATGTCTATGTCTACGACTAACGAGTCGGTCGGCAGTCGTATAGGTGGAACTCGATACAACATCAGCCAAGTTTGATCTGCAGCGGCCTCCCGTGTGGCGTCTTGATGGTCGGTGGTCGCGTCGTAGGTTTTCTCTTCATTTCCTTCTTGTCTGTTTGTTCACGAGAAGATCACGGAAAAATAATCTTAAGCCTTGTATCTAATTGTGTCAGACGTGCACGATTGTGTCTATCCTTGGCGCTCTACTTGTGAGACTTCAAAACAAAAACCGATACGCCTTGATTACCACCACCATGCCCAATCAGAAAAGCGTAAGTGACCGTGCACCTCTATTCACTCAGTATCTAGACCACTCCCCCAGGACTTTCTCCGTGCCTGCGAACAGCCGCCCCTGCCCATGGATGGCATCCCAAAATACCTCTGCGACATAGACCCCAACAGCAAACTAGTCCCGCCAAAGCTCTGGCTGGGCTGGGCCATCGACCGTCAAGACCTCCTCAAGCTCATGCAAGTCCATTACCCTGAAGCCGTACGATCCTCCCGTGGCGAACTCCTAACGTCCTCTGTTTACTCCTTGCCAAGGCTACTCTGCAAAGAGTTTGACATAGAGCCAGACCAGCAGCGTTACGTTGCTATTGGTATCGTCGCGGAGAGAGACGGGACATTCCAGACAGCGTTGTCAGTGGGTTGCTCAAGGATCGGCATGCTGAGCAACAGAGACGTTATTACACAGATCCAGGCTAAATTTGGCCTAGAGCCTCCACAATGGCTTATCGATGCTCGTGAATGGGATTGGACGCATCGAAGTGAGTTCTACGCCACCTGTCTTGGTACCTTCTTTAAATTCTGAACGTTTCAGCGATTGTTATCCCCCTTCGAGGCGGTAAAGAAGGAGAGTGCACCGTCATCACCCTCTAACTCATTACAATGTAGCCATGTAGCTGATTGCAGATTCCACTTTATTCCATTACAATAAAAACAAACATTCTGACCTTGTCTTAAGGACGTCGTCCCTTAACCATCAGCCGAAGCAGCATACAGTACTCTACAAAAGTTTGCGTCCACCTAGTAAACTGCCCTTTCTCAGAGCACCCGCAAGAACGAGCGCAACGAAAACCGCAATCCACTTCTTGTATGACCTGCCTGCAGTTTCTGACGGCGGTCCTGTCGGCCGTTTTGCAGGCAGACCCCAAAACACGAGGCTTGACCGCTTAATCTTCGTGGCCTGTCAAAAAAAACTCAGGACGAAACGCAGTTGGACTCTTTTCTCTCTTACAGTATATGGCGGGTATCGTAGTTTCAACAGAAGATCCACCCTATGTAGAATTGCTTGTGAGCTTGGAACAAAAAGAACCTCTCATACTTACCAGGATGGCGAATCTAACGACGCTCGGAAATGTGTAAAACTATCAAAGCCATACTGAAAGCCTTCTCAATTAGGGTACACGAGATCTTTGGAGAAGCATACCTTTCCGTTGTGGAATCCAGCTGTTTAAGTGACGTTCAAAACGCATACATCACAAGAAGAACAGAAAGACTTACTTCCGCTGGGACCGACACCGCCAAACGGTATACCGTCACATCCTGCTTGCCACAGAGTCTCGTTCATCACAATAGACCCGCTGATTGTGCTCTTGAGAACTGTCCTACATGTCAGTTTGAGGGAGATACGTATAAGAAGTGACAGACTCTTCGCCTTGAATGCGCTATCGGTGGAGAAGACGTAGAGAGTTAAAGGATACTCGCACTTGTTCACGAACGCGATTCCTTCTTCCAAGGTGTCGATGGGAATGACGGGAAGGAGAGGTCCGAAAATCTCTCTGAGAAGTGTGTTCAGCGTAGGCGCCATGCAAAAAGCCACAAGGCGTACTCGGACATAAGAGGATCATCAAAAGAGACATCTTTCACCACAGTAGGTGCAATCGCCTTGGTAGCTTCATCCACCTGACCCCCGAAAACGACGGTTCCTCGTGTCTTCTCCAATAAGCCGGATACACGCTTGAAGCCTTGTTCGTTGATCATTTTTCCCATCGCGTTTGGTGCGAATGGTCCCTGGGGATAAAAAGAGTCGTGTCTAAAGTCAGAGGATCAGCAATGAGCATAAATCTATAAGGGAAGTATTAATGCAGTCACGTCTTCTTAAGTGCTTGGATAAATGTCTCCTGGAAATGCCGCGGGACGAGGATGTAGTCAGGTGCAACGCACGTCTGGCCCGAGTTAGTGACCTTGCCCCATAGCAGACGGCGTGCGGTAGTCTCCAAATCGCAAGATGGATCGATGAAGACAGGACTCTTGCCTAATTTTAGATGTCAGCAACTGCGACGGTCCTCATAACGCGACAAAGCGCTTACCTCCCAGCTCGAGCGTAACAGGCGATAGTGTCTTACCCGCTGCTGTCGCTATAACCCGACCAACGCGTCCACTACCGGTGAATAGAACTACGAAAGTGTCAGTCTACGAATCTGAAGTGTACCACATGACCTACTATGACCCCAAGTCAACTCAAGCAGCTGCAGAAGTCCATCAACATCTCAAGCTATGAATAGAATGGATCAATCTACCTTCGAGGTCTCCGCGATGCCTCCATTGATGACGCGAACGACCGACGGGTCAACATACTTGGGAAACATCTCCGCGAAAAGCGCAGACATTGCCGGCGTCGCTTCAGACGGCTTAAACACGACGGTATTACCAGCAGCGATGGCGGAGATCTGACCAACATGAGCACACGACCAAATTCTCTCAAAACGAAACGCTGACGATGGGGCCCACACACATGGATACGGGGTAGTTGAAGGGGCCTATAATCAAGCACACGCCTTTGCCCTGCTTGTAGACAACGCGGCGCAGCGGCTGGAAGAGCAAAGAAAAAGGCGGCTTGATAGGCTTCGACCATTCCTCAAGATGCGAGTACGTGTCCGAGATTTCATTGTACATCGGTCCAATTTCCAACCTAAATCGGTTTTAAAGGCAGGATTCGCTTCCATGTCGCAAAAACACTCACGCGTGAGTCTCAAGGTCGGGCTTGCCCAGATCCTTATGCAACGCATCAACAATCTTCTCCGTATTATCCTTGAGCATATATCCAATCTGCAGAAGCAGATATTTGCGAAACGGGATGCTTTGCAGTTTGCCAGAGCGAAACGTCGCGTCGAGCTGCGCGTGAATCTGAAAACAGAGATATTAGACTGTTCAGTGCTATTCGACGTGGAACCGACCGCGTCTATCTCATCAATGGGTGTATAGGCCAAGGTCGTCATGGTGGTAGGAAGGTAAGTTGTAACGAGCAGTCGACTGAAACTAAACCAATTGGATATAATCCGGCAAAGGCTAAAGCCGGCGCGCTCGTCAACCCGTGCAACCCATGTAACATGTGATAGGAAAGCAACAAAGTCAAGAAATTCTACTATATACAATATACTACGATACATTCTAGGAATACAGCTTCATAAATACTCAATATATACAGAAACAGCTATCATGCAACATCGGGTTTAGCCAAAACCAAAACCTTCCGCACCTCCTCCGCAATTGCCTGCGCGAGTCGAGGCGGCATCGAGCTTGCCAATTGGGCGTATTGTTGCTCAAGTGAACCCACAAATGTCCAATGATCCTAAACAGCATTAACTCCCTGTCATGTATGCGTTTGACCACCACAGACTCACCGGGAAAGACAGGATTCGGGCAAGTTCCCGCACGGAGAGGAAGCGTTCCGGTTGCTCTGTCGAGCCTTCAGAATTTCAAACAGAGAATGTATCGAGGTTACATACGTGGATGGCGGCATTTCACACTTTTCGACGGGAGAACAAAGGTTTCTGTTAAGCCAGCGTGAGCAAAGTTAACAACCACTAAGTAGGACGCCTACCAGGAAGCGGCTTGTCCCATTCAGCTATAGTAGTCGCCGAATCCCAAGACGCAACATCAGGAACGTAGCAGTTCGTACAATGCCACGAAAACGGTTGACGAGTATCAACAAGATGGCTGAACCGCGTTCCGAAGCCCAGACCCGACCGGCGGCACGTAGGGTTAGCCCAAGTCAAATCGGATATAACGTCTTTGAGCGCGAGGCGTTCGCCCTGCTTGGGTACCGGAAAGTCGGGAATGTTACGACCAGGTGCACTCGCCACGATCACCAGATACTCCCTATGGGCGGCGACTCCAAAATCTACAGCATCAAGTATCCGCGACCTGAGGCTATAACCCAATTTCATGGCATCGTATTCCATGTTACTCAGTTCCAGACGCGTCATTTTCTGCTAAAAGAACCGTCAGGATATCGAACTAGAAGTAAAGCAAGGACGGATGCTCACCGGTGACAAGGTACATATCTGTTGCGATGGGTGTCAGTGGATGATATGCTGTCCGAAGAACCGACTTACCGCATATGCAGGTTTGAACTCTTGTATCGAATGTACAAATTGTGCCTTGACCTTTGACGGCGCGTTTTCCGCGTCACCATTGACAAACAACACCCCAAGCGGGTAATCCAACATCGGTGTCTCGGACCAAGATCGTCTAAAGAAGTTATCCATGGATTCATTGTACACTGGCGTTGCACAATTTATCTATCAAGGATTAATCCTACAGGCCGAGAAGACGATGCCAAAAAGGCTCACCTGGAAGAGGTGCGAGGTTCTCTCTTCACGTTCAACGCCAAACCGGAGATTGAAACCAGCTTCTCTAAAGCCGTATGATGCGCCACCGATACCACATGATAAATCGCCAAATTCCAAGGAAGCCAATGGCACAGTGGGGACAGCAAAACCAACAACAGGAACAAACTCTGGTCCATCATCAGCGAAGCCAACTTTCCATTTGCAGAATCGTCTGTCGTCGATGTCAGCAAGCACGTCGAGGTTCGAAACGGGTATTGCATCAGAATGGACATCCAAAATATCCGCGATACGAAATCTCGCCGTGTCTGCCAGTCCGCCGGCGTGACAGACTTGTAGCAAACCATTGGAAGGTGCGTTCCTATGAATGAGATCCCAGGGAACGTACTGAGAGATAGTGAAAACCTCAGTAATGTCCTCGTCTTCAGGATCATCCGGGATGCCTATATTGTGAACATATATGACGGATTGTATCTCGCGATCATCGCTCCCTCGCAGAGTAACGGTGTAGTAGTGATCTGCCGCGAGTCTCTTCTTGTTGACAAAGCGCGCTTTGAGAGGCACGTAGGTTTTATTGTCCGTTGACTATGAATGGTGTCAGTTTACTTGCGTTTCGGAGGCATTCAACATACTGGAAGTGTTGGTTTGGCCACAAGTTCATCGTACGTTGGTAGAGCCACTTCTGGGATGTCCATCTGCTCCTCGACTTTGCACTGAGGCTCTCCAACGTCAACCAACATATTATTACCAAGTTGATTAGTGGCCTTGTCGTCGTCGTCGTCGTCCTGGTCGAAGTTTGCGGCCATCATCGCAAGAGAGCGGTCGTTGTCGACATACTCCAGCTCCTCGTCGTCGTTCCGGAACGCTGGAGGCTCCGGCGTCAAACTCACTCTATCAGCGGGCCACGACGCATGATTCGGACTGACTAGGCCATCGCACTGGCTCGACTTGGCATAGATATCCACAACGACACCGGTGAGGTCGGTCTCTGAGACCTCAGTGCTTAGGCCGTCAAGCTTTTCGTCTAACTCTGGCGTCGATACTTCCTTCCGGACAACCTCCTCATCCTTGACGCGTACGACCACAATCCACGCGTCAGCGCCTTCATCCGGATTGACCTCCCATGAGACGAGAACTTGATCTGCTTGATGGCGCACAACAGATATAGATTCTGAACGCGGAGGCGATGGCGGGACAGAAAAGTGATACGGCATGCTATAAAGCGAGCCCTCCTTTGCCGAACATATTTGCACCACATATTTCCGTCCCAAAGGGACAGCATTGTCGTCCTTGAGATTCAAGGTGTCGTCCAAGCAGGTTCGAATGACCATAAACGGCTTCTCTAGACAAACATTGAGCGCGCGAAACAACTTCAGAATAACTGTTCATATAACGAACCTAAACTCGAATCTTCAGGACCAGCTTCTGTTGAGGCCTCCATGGCAGTACTAGTCTCAGTATCGGGTAGATTGGCAAGAAGGGACGTTCGTGATTCGACGTCGGCGGCTATCGTGACTATGAACTCGAAGACAAACGCCGCTGTACGCCATGAGAGCTGCATTCCTCCCGCCTTATCCAGACCCCAACGTCTCGTTGGCTTGAGCGCTTGAAATCGTACATCTCGGGGTAAGGTCTGAAGAATATTTCGACGAGTATAAGGGATGTCAATCTTCCACTGCTGCGATACGGTGCGGTTCTCCTGTCCGAGAAGGGAAAGAATATGAAGGGCAGAACATGGGCAGATAAAGTCAGGTCCGACATCGGGAAATTTTTGCTCCTCCGAGAGCGCAGAGTAGTCTGCAGGAGGCAACGCCTGTTCCGTGTCATCCAGAGTGGCGCGATACTGCAGATAAGATGGACACTCAGGGTGCTTCATGTGGACATACACGTAGGAGAGCGTGCAGTCATTAATGAAGATATTCTTCCCGGCAGTATCCACTTCAATGCCCATGTTCGGTGGTGCAGCTTTGAAGCTGTAAGCATCTCGGTAACACACCATCTCCTTTTCCCTTCGCAAAAAGGCATCAATGAGATGCAGTGTAAACTGCACCTGTGGAAGAGGCCGCTTAGGAACCAAGGAGGTCTCGAGATTTCGAAATTGTTCCGTCCGAGCCTGTTCCGGGGTCTGAATGAGGTGATGCTTTGACAGAAGCGCGTGGAACTTCTGTGTAAGTCCATAAGGCTTTTTCCGAAGTATAGTCTCTGTAATTCGGAGGTCCGATTGAGAATCAATGCAATAGAAGAAAATATCTGGACCCTTCTGCTCTCGTAAATGCTTCCACATCACTTTGAGGTCTCGGCGTTTCATCAACTTCTCGGCGTATTCGACCTCAAGGGGTTCCCAATTCCCAAGGAGGAGCTCCAGATATAGATCCTTTGCCTTGACATCAGTAACAAGGAGACGAGCCCAAATTGGATAAACAGCCTTGGCGATTTCGAAGTCCGTATAAAATCCATCGCGATCACGAGACAGAGATACATTCCTCATGACGTTCACGCCATACTTGAGGTATGAGTGCTGTAGGACGTGTATACGTTTCACCTGTTGCGTTGATGTTAATTACGAATAAAGATGTACATGAGAGACTGACATAGATTTCGTTCGCCAGACGGTTATCTAAGAGGACGGAGCCAAGTTCGGTTGTCATGCATGTAGCGGGAGGACGTAGAAAAAGAAATTTATCGATATCGACGTCTCGACGAGGGAAGCGTACAATGCGAACAAGGACTCCGGGAACAAAGGGAATATGGGCCTTGGTCTCTCGGACCTCGAGTGACTCTTCATCGTTGTAGGCAAAATCCCATTGGACAGTCCCCGTAATGTAGTGCACATCTGGGGGCTGGTGCAGACCTAGTTTAAGGTCCGGTCTCTTGATGGCATTGATGCCCTACCAAAGCTTGTGCTGAGAATGCCATGTAAAAAAGATGATGGAGGGTACTCACCATCTTCATGCCATCACCATGTTCACCGGCCAACTCCTCCGTGTCGGCCTTCGTAGTCGCGCCAAATGTCATCGTAGCCAACGTCAGAGGTTCATGCAAGTCGAAAAGCTCGATATCAAAATGCTCCCGGGATATAACTTTAAGACTAATCCAACCGAGTAGCCGGGGGTCACTCCATCTTCCGCAGTCCCCTTTGCGCTCTGAACGACGTCGATTGGCGGGGCGCTTCCCGGATTGATTCGGATTACCGTTTGGCTTGGAGACAGTAGGTGGCAGGGGAAGAGAGGGTGGTTCAGGAAGGGTATCTTTGACAGTAAAGACAAATGTAATCATGGTCCCAAAGAGAGCATTGGGGTCATCCAGGATATCCAGTACAGAAGGGCCAACCTCGGCGTCCGACTGTAACGGTTCCTCATCGTGTAGAATAGTGACATTGATGTCATCGCCGATTGCGGCGGGTCTTTTGGACTGCATGAACTCAACGCACCCGTCCCAGACATTCTGGAAAAGCTCGCGCAGGCCAGCATCTCTACCCCAGCTCTCATTGTCACCGTAATCAGCTTGCACATTCAAATCCTTGCGCTTTTTTAATGCCGGCAGACCATGCGCACGGATAGCGTAGTCCGCGTTGAAGGGGCCAGCTTCCGGAAGTTTGGGTCTTGGTCGGTTTCGCTTTCTCACCGCGTCGCCAGCGTCGTTTCGTGCGCGCTTTTGTGCGGGTCCATACTCGTCGCCGTCGTCGTCATCGTATTCCTCGTCCTCGTTGTCCCCAGAGTCGGCCTAGACATTTTTAACAAACTGAGAATAGGGCAATAAATAAACCTCACATCTCCAGACATTCTAGCTAAAAGTGACGGTGGACCAACGCGAGATACAAGATGAGGCACACGCGTCGCCATTGTAGGAGGTAAGGCGCCCTGGTCGGCAATCCCCGTAGTCGGTACCCGTAACCCTTAGAGGTTCACTTCTGGCTCTGGCACCCACCGATGTACGTCGGTCGGCGCGACCAAGGAGAAGGGCGTTCAGATCTGAAATTTGTTTCGAAATTGTCGCATGTAGAAGCATTTTGGGGCCACTTCCGTACGAAAAAATATCCAGGGGAAATGATATTTCCCAACGTTCAGTCAACTTCAAGTTCATACCTTGAGACTTGTGAAGTATTCAGCTCCAACAGCGTGCTTTAGTTGAGCCTTCAGACTCATTTCCATCTCAATGGCAGAAATGGCAACATCTTGCGAAAACTAAACCATGGCAGATCTGGAGGGCCGACGACAAAATCGTAATCGCTTACTGCTACGAGTCAAGCTCAGATTTTCCTCTGATTCCACCTCCGTGCTTGATATACTTGATAATCCAGGATTGAATCAACGTTTCGCCATGCCTTCCATCCTATCTCACTCAGTTTGAGTCAACAGGATTCGCAGGAGCACCAGATATATGTATGATGCATTCAACGAATGATTTACAAAGGAGCGAAACAAAGGGAGAGTGTAATGCGCTTGCTCAACACCAGGGTATACTCAAAACACCAGCTTCGCCACCGTATCCCATATCGCATTCGGGTTATTCGCCCTAGAGAACAAAACAGTCAACACAGACCTCGGCCCTAGCTCACTCAACACTCACAAGTCCAGAGTCAACGGCAGATTGATATTCGCCGGCCTGTCTTGCCATTCTTCACAAAGTCAATAAAAGCTCGAGCGGGCCCAAAGAAGACTGCACAAACCTTCCGGCTCAGCTGGATTGTTGATGCCATACCCTAGTCGCCAAGTGATACCTTGTATGCCATTAACAATTAAATCAGGAGGCGCCGCTGCATCGTCTTTGAGACCCGCGGTCTTCATCGATAGTCAGTCATGCTGTGTTCCTCATGCGTGAAGAACACATACCTTGATCTCGCTATCAATAGTCCAGAAGTCTGTGCTCTGGCCGCCTACGGTACCACAGTACTTTTGATCAACGTCGGCTTTGCCACCCACGACGACGGTGGTCGAGCCCTCAAGTTTAGCCATTGTTATCTGTAACAACATGAGCTCGAGTTACGGTCAAACAGTGAAGTTGGCTTACACTGAAGAGAGAGCACGAGCTGCCACATCTACCATCTTCGTCAGCACAACACTACCAACATAGTGAATATCAACCGACCTTCCATTAGACACGATAGCGACCTGGGATCCATCGAAAAGCGCGGAATCAGGTGCGGCAGTCGGAAAACTCAATTCAGGAGGACAGTCGGTTCCCAAGCTGAAGAAACCAAATATCAACGGGGTCCAGTTCGTAGGAAGGAAAATTTACGTCTGACTAAAAGCGTCGGGCCGTCCATTCACGACCTTCTCCACCGGTGGCTCAAGCCAGTTCACGTTGGCGCCGAACTGAGCATTATCGATACTCCACCAATTGAGAGGATTATACAGCATAAGCGTGCTGGGGTCGACCGTATTAGGCGCATCGACAATGTTCTGCACGATATGCCTCGCGAGTACTGGATCACGAGCGGTAGTGTTTAAGCCTGCTTGAGGGACAGTCGTCGACTTCGGCCCCACAATGATGCGGTGCAGGAACTACATCAAAATCGTCAATCACTGATGCATGGATGAAATACATCCTTACATGCGCAACGCAAATATATCCGCCTCCGTTGTTAGTCTAGATGTTCCGGGGGATCAGCACTACGATGTGAATAGGCACGTAAATCATACGCACAACATCAACGATAAGACGTTCCGCTCCGTTGGATTTCAGAGCCACGAGACCGTCGAGTAATCCCTGCATCATAGTATTGTAATCCGCGCCTGAGAAACTGCCAAGGGCTAGAACGCCAGTCATATTGTCAGCAAGCATGTAGAACTCTCCCACTCCGAAGCCGCTGACCGGCTCCTGTGGGGGGTTGCGCGCGGGAGGAAGCACGACGTCGGTCAAGGGAGTGCTGTCGAGAAGAACGTTCACCGGATGCGCTCGCTCTGTTACGGGCGCCTGTTGCGCTTTGGCCATTGATGATCGAGTGGTATCAGCCTGGTCATAGTAGTTGACACCATTGGTGTCATTGACAGCTAGACAGTTTCCTGCCCGGAATGACGCCCCATCGGTGAAAGGGACTGTGGAGCTGCCAATACGAGAAAAGTATGGGATCTGAATGAACCGCGTAAAGTTGAATACAAAAGTATGTCGACCAAAATCACTTACGACAACTTTTTGCGTCTTAGTCGCGCCCTCCAGCTGCACCAGAAGTTCGACAGAGTCCGAAAGAGGAAGGGACTGTTGCGCAAAATTTCCCAAGATATAGTTCCAGGTGGACGTCGATCGTTGATAGCTAGCAAAGAAGCTGTGACTGTTGTTAGAACGGGACCGATATTCACAGGGCGACAAACTCACCCGTTCTGTCGAGTGCCAAAAGCTTGATAAGATCCAGTAATCAGAGCATTTGCATTCACAGCTTCAAATGGGTCTGCTCCGTTGATCTGAAGCACCTTGGCTCCGTTCAACTATGCGATACTGCGTGAGTTACCAGGTAGCCTAGAAAGATGGAAATCATACAGCTTTTAGACCTCCTTCCACAGACGAGGAAATAGCTTCCTCCCATGCGGGTAGCTGGTCAGCAAACTCGGCGGATGCAACATCTACAAGAAGGTTAGCGTTGTCTGGGTGAACGTGTTACTATTACCATAGGCTTCTGAAGCGATGTGTACTTGCGTTCCACTCACGAGGACAAGAGGAGTCGGAAGATAGTTTATAAACGCCGCTATAAACACGGTTCAGTTACTACACATCAAAACCTGAACAATACATACAATCATAGCAGATGTTGATCCAAACACAATGACCATCGTTAAACCGCTTCACGGCGCGCGATATGTCAATGTGGAGGTCGTAGTCCGAATCGTAGTCCTGGACACCAATACGTGCAAGGTCAGCGGCTATGTCCTCGTGTGTATCTGCGTAAGGCGGCGGCGCTTGGAGCTCGTAATTTGTGGAGGTATGGAATGCTAGTGTTTTGTTGACCACTTCAATGATCTGTATGATGTTCAGCACGATTCATTTCAAACCGTTCAATGAACTCACATTGGACCTTTCAGCGTCGTTAACAGCGAACGAAGAGTAACACGCGCGAACTTGAGCTGGGGTTACCCATTTCTGTCCGCCTATCGTCGCGCACGGATCCTGGGCTGCAACGGCAGCGATGAGAGTGAGGGCCAAAGCGACCGAAAGCATGATCGTCTACCGTAACCAGCTGGGAGACCATCTATTTAAGCCTACAGCTTGGGAAAATCAGCCGTCAGGAATGCTTCTCGTTGACGAGAGACCCTTCCACATGCTACAACAGTAAATCCGGGGTCCAGCCGTAATACAGAGGTAGCGAGCAATCATGCAACTCCACGCGTAAGGTTTGAATTGACTCCCTTGGCGCTATACCACGCGCTTCCAAGATTCTGTGCCGCATCAGATTTTCTAACTTCTTAGCGTCAATTTAATAAGCTGATAGCGCCTTGATTGAAGGGAAAGGCAGCGCTCAGGATGTCGCTTAACACCGTCATGATGCATGATGGTGGTTGAAAGAAGAGAATGAACGACGATCGAAATGACACGAGAGCGCCCACCCGCCTTGTCAAATTCACGTTTTTATCAAATCAATTTTGTCAGAGAATTCGCAAACCCAGAGATCGCTGACCGCTTCATCCCAGAGGAAAATACAGGCGCGATAGGCTTGAAGCATTCCACTCTTTGAATTTCGAGAACATGAAATCTCTCTCTGATTGTGCGTATTTTCAAGTACAACAGTCGCACCCAAAGGGAAAGCAAAGGATACAAAGCTTTTGTAACAGAAAGCATACAGAATAACGATACACACACACTTAATAACGTAGATCACCAAGCCGAGCCCTGCGTGAGAGATATCCAGTCGCTCAACACCACCGACCTCTCCGTGCCAATCTGGCGCGTCATCTCTATCTGACGCGTGGTCGACAAAGAGGCGAACTGCGATATCAAGTTTCCATCTAATGCACCCTTGCTCAGAGGCCTTGAAACGAAATCATTACGGACGATTCTGCGACCGGCAAGTGAGGAGCAGAAAACATGAGGATGGACATAACGCACCGGTAAACTTTAGGATTCAGCGCCGCGGTATGCTGGATGTTCCTTGTCAATTGTCCTTGAAGCAGCTCTAGTCGTTTTGACACAGCCTCATCCACTGGTATTAAACAAGCAATAGACCCGTTGGTGGCACCTATTTCAATCAGTTGGCGGCGTGGAGGGAAAAAAGCCACGACATACCATATACTAGCTTAGTTTGCGGTATGAGGGCGTCCTGTTGACGAATTGCGATCATTGCAGAGGTCCGATACTCAGCATGACTTAGATATTCAGTACGGAGTAGAAGAGCAGTCCCGTCCCGCGATTCGGGATCTGTGGTTGGAGTTCAGAAGCAGCACCGTAGTCAGTCGGACCTACGTACCAGTAGGATTATAGTCGTATATTCGAACGACACCTTCCTCATCGCACGTCACAATCGAAAGCTCTTCCTCTTGGAAAAAGAAATCGACATTAGTGACGCACACCCGATTCAGATCCTTCCCAAGCACAACTAGCTTGTACGGGTCCTCCTTTAAAACAAGGTAAGAAGCCCTCGAATACGTCATCACTGACCCGAAAACAAACCTGAAATGCGACAAAAGAAACACTCTTCACCGCGTCGCCAATGAGCAGCAAGTTCTTGACAGACCGCAGCGACGTGACATAGACTCCTACATCCAAAAATGCGACACCCACGAGGCGCTCGTCAGCGTCGAACGCACGTACAAAGATCTGGCGTTCCCGTTTGAATTTTTACGTTAGGCAACAGCAAGGCAGACAGACCTTTTGTCCCATAGATGAAACCAAATACCCTTCGAACCCACACAGAGCCGTCACCGGACCTTTCGCGTCGTCACGACACAACAGCTTGAGCTTGTACCATCGCTTGGGGGCCGACGCCGATGAATGGTCAGGCACGACCTCCACAATGTCAAAGATATAGGTCTATACAGTTCGGACATGAGCTCGAAATGCACAGTTCACAATGACGAGATGTCTCTTACGCAGCCCTTCGTGGCGAGATCTTCACCACGGTTAATACTGGTCCCAACGGCAATGAACGTCTTTATGCCCGTCTCCGTGCTGGACGTCTCTAATGTGACGCACTCGACAGCGGTCACAAATTCATTTGAAGCAAACTCGAAGCTGCCCATACCATGAGTCGCGTCGGGTGACATGCAGCGAGGTACGTGCTTACCCGTCCATCGTCACCCAAACATCTGGCGAAATGAGCTCGAGGGTCGAGCACTCCGCCATGGGGTAGCTCACATTAGGTGCTGCAGTCAACCACGTTCATTAGCCGCACACTAAACAAAGAAACCCCAAAGGCTCACCATCAGGCTCCCAAAGCCTGTTCCCGTCCTCGTCAAATGAAGCAAACGTAGCCTCGAGGGTCGACGCCGCAACAATCAAGGACGTCGATGGCTCAAACAGGATGTTGGAGTAGTGCCGCCCACGGGGAATGAATCGAGATGGCAGCGGACCGTCAAACTGGAAATCCGGCATCCACTCTAGGAGACTCTGGCCCTGAAACAGGAAGGATGTAATGAGTTACAAGTGGAGGGCTACACGTGAAAGAGGCCACGACTCACCTCTTCGGAGTACAGCAGGAAATCGCCTTTCGAGTCCCAAAGCGAACATGGGGTGAAAGCATGGACAACGCCGTGGCCGGATGGGTATAGTTGTACGCCACCTTTGTCTGAGGAAATGATCCAACTGGGGTTGTCGCCAGTGAAGAAGACACCTGTGTAGGTTGCTCCAGAAGTTCGTGTTGTATTAAAGGGAATGAATGAACGTGATATCCTCTTCTGCTCTGCGATAATGCTCTTCTCCGTCTCGTCTGGCCGCTGTATTTCAAATGCCTTCGAGAGGACCTTGACGAATTTAATGTTCAGGGTCGATGCTCTAGGTGTTGCCGGCGGTTCTAAGGCTGAACCAGCGGGAAGGATTTGGTAGATCGCCATTTGTCCGCATCGTAAGAAGACCTTCATGTGTGTACGTTAGAAGAGAGAGCTAGCTATTTGGAAACACACTCACAAATAAATGCATTTCAGGTGATGTTTCGCCCAGAGGTGCCACCAAGATCTGTTCAATGTCTAGATCCTGAGGTTTTCTGGGAGGATCTTGAGGTGTCGACACCGAAACTGGACTGTGCGAGTCTGTCACCACTGTCTGCAAAGTCGCAAACGCTTCTGTAGAAAACACCAATTGGAGCTTCGGAAGCGACCAGATCTGTAACAAGTTCAGCTTTGAGTAAGTTGCAACAACAATATCCATCGAACCTCGACGACGCCCTGTGGTCGAACTAGTACTAACCACTGAGAACGCGTAGGCGGACCCATAACATTCTGTAATGTCGTGGTAACTTTTTCGCTAATGGCGCTGCTCGGTACCGCATTTGTTTCTAAAGCGTTCAACATCAGACCCGTATGATCAGTGAAGAAACCTCCAGCCAAGTACTTGGACGTCTGTCAGCGTATCAAAGGTAAGAATTCGCTGAAAAAACTGAAGGTCGTAGACCGACCTTGTCACCCATAGGAGACATATCCTTACGCCGTATCTTGCCCCGGTCGGTTTCGATGAATAGCCCGATTGTATCATCCTCTCGGACTATTAGGACGAATGGATCTGCGATACTGCACGCCCGTATTTTTGGTCTTGGTCCGGTCGCGTCTACATCTTTTATACATTGTCTTTCGGTGCCATCTGAATTGGGGCGTTGTTAAGAACCATTTGACAGAAGTGGTGTGGAAGCACTTACCAGGTTCCAACACTCGAATGGAACCGGTCATAACATGTAATATCGCTGTCCTTTGGAAGAATGTGCCAGCGCCGACTGTCGTCCCCGGTATACGTGTTATGATATTTACATCGCTCTTCACTGAGCGAACAGCAATCTTTGGGGAGGCGATAAGTTGCTAAGGTGATTACAGGTCGAAACAAACGCACTCTAGATACACCAGGAGATGGTATCGCGTCCGTGCTGATGATAAGAGTGTCGTGTTCTGGTTGATAGGGATTTGAAGATCGTTCAAAGGAGGCACCGCCCGATTTTACAGGCTGTCGGATTGGCAGCGACCACATCCCGCGCAACCCGCCGATAGCGTGGAGTTTACCTTTCTTCTTCGACGGAAGATCGCGCTGAAGGTAAATCGTTAATGAGAATGTTTTTTCAATAAACTAACTTCTACCTGGAACAATGTGAAGCCACCCATGTGGCCGGCGCCAGTCGCTGTGACGAGTTCAGCAACATTCCGTTCCTACAGAGTCAACGTCAGCAGAGCATTAGCTCTAATGAGCGTGAACGTACACCGTTTCGAGCTAGTGAAAACACGAGATCCGAAACTGGCCCATGTGCAGGGAGTGAATCGCATAGCGATAGTTGCAACACTGTCCGAGTTTGCTTGGGAACTCCGTTCGTAACAGTACCGTTTGTCGTCTGGGTATCTTGTACCGTAGATGGTCCATAGATATCTGCTCTTCCCTTGGTAAAAGCAACAAAGACGTATCAAAACCACCGCACCTTCATCATCATCCAGATCCATCATTTGTGCTGGCTTGACAACTGCCGTTGTGGCGTCACCCATAACAGCATCTTCCTCGTCAATCTCTTCTTCGACTTTGGCCGACCGAACAAGGACTGACGGTCCAACAGCACTACCAACAAGCAGTAGGTCATCTTCTGCCAACTTCTGGACAACGCTTGGGATGGCCGTCTGCGCGAGGGGCGGTCCCATAACCAATTTAGAGACGATTCTTCCGTCGGCAATAACATCCACTGGATACACTGTGCCATCCTTGAGGATGAGGAGGAATGTCTTATCGTCTACGAAGACTGAACGAGACCCCTCCAATACCAAATCGCACTTTTCCTGGTCCGGCGTAACAGTAAATGGGAGGTCGCTCATCCTGGAAGCCCATCCATTGACAGGGCGAGTGACGCGCCGTCCAGCTTGATCAACATACATGATCGCGTTGCTGGCGACGATGATCACACCACCGAGTTCACTAGAGCAAGGTAAGAGGTATATGCAATCATGGGGAAGGCCGTCTATGGATGCGATTATGGGGAAATTTTGAGAATAGATGTCAAGAGTGAACATGATGACTCTGAATGTATCCTTGAACTCTTTGAGCCGTCCTGTCCATGTTTCTTGCGACTGGAAAAGAACAGCTGTTGTCGGGTTGTGAAAGCCAGGGAGAAAGACAAAGTCGGCGACGTGTTTGATATTCTTGTCCACCGAGACAGGGAGGTCAAGAATGAAGCTGGGCGAGTACGGTATCACCCTTGCATTGGCTTGGTCCTGGTCCACGTCCATATCTGCGTGGGACTGGTAGAACGGAAGTATAGCGATAGAGTCCTTGGGGAGAGACAGCGCTGCACACTTTGAATGTGGCTCAACTCGGAGTTCTGCGCGAAAGAGAGCAATGTCGGCGTTCATCTGCAAAGTCCTTTAGCACTAGATGGTATAGTAGATGATATTGACGCGTACCACTTGTGGCGCTCGTTCGTATGTGTGAATGGACACGGTAATGAGGTCATGCGTCTCGTCTGACCATTCCAAGAGGGCAAGCTGTTTGTTGCTCAGTCTCTTTCCACTGCTATCAACGACGACCACGCACCTTGGCATCTCTAAATGATACCAGCAGACGATCTAGCTTGTCCTCCAACGACGCCACGACTTTGACGCATGCCATGCCAGTGACGATTCCATGCAGGCGATGCTCGCGAAGAAAGTAGAATTTGGTAACGGTGGGCACACTTGCCTTTTCGTTGGTTGACTGAAGACACAGGTCAGTGTGTGAACACAAAACACAATAGATTCATGCAAGTAATGTACACAAGCATATTCAAATGAATCACCTTGGCTATATTCACGAATCCATCTCCCTCCATTGACGTTTCCCCTTCCACTGACTCTGTGTCCTTCCGAGTTTTGCCTTTCCTCTCCCGCTCCTCCTCGTACTGCCCAAAGACCTGTGCCAGTTCCTCCCTGACCTCGAAGATGCGCAGAATGTTGGATCGGGCGACAACGACATTGCAGAGTACTCTCGCCGCGAGTTCGTGGCGCGCAGACACTGGCACGTTTATAGTGGAATGGGTTAATTTGAGGCTGGTAAGGAATTCAACGCCACTGGGTGGGACTAGTTCCTGGTGAAGAGCATGCATTCCTAAGCAAAACCAACACTGTCCAGCGACCAAGAAGAGGAGAGAAAAGCGAGTGATAGACGCGCTCAAGCACTTGAATTTGTCAAGCCACGCCCGGTCGGCACAGTTGCCGTGCTTTCGATCGGAGCTTGAACTCAACCGGCTTCTGCCGCCGATTGAATGATCGTCCTTGCAACACGACTCCTCGTTGTACATTCAGTACTCAATGCTGAAGCAACGGCGTTCCAATGTTGCGTCAAAAGCTTTTCCGAGGCATCCATCTTGTCCCGAGGATGTATTGTGGTTCGTGCTCTTCTCTTCAACGACTGCATCGTCTCTCGTTGACTCTTTGGACTGCGTAGATATCTGACACTCATGTTTGAGGTTTAGACGAAGGGGTATCTTTCCCTATGTCCATTTGCTCCCCCGAAATGCTGCTTGCCGATGCGCTAGCCAGTCTGCACTGTGTTTCAGATTTTGTCTGCTGAAATCCGAATCTGCAGCAGCTGCCTATAAAACTAACACCAAACTCTTCGTGGGGAATCGGAACGCAGTCTGGCTCGTCGTTCCGCAAGTGGGTGCTAGCGTCGGGTTTCCGTCCATGAATCTACAATAACCTCCAGTATGATCGGCCCCTCTTGAGTTTGTTGATCGAACACCTCGCGTCTCGTAGCAAGGTCAACTCGTGGAGGAAGCGCGATCCCAGTATTCCGCATGCCGCTGACATACTATAAATCCCTCGGTGGTCAGCCCCCATTTCGGTCGAGTTCCACCCATGTTCTCCTCGACGCCCGCCGTCTCCAGAAGCCGACAATCCCCTAGTCCAGTTAAGGTATGTCATTCTTAGCGCATCATTGTCACGCTGACCTACGTTCGCGTAGATGCCCCGACCCTTCTCGGTCAGCATCTTCAAAGGTCCGACATTAGCAGCCTCGCAAGGGCCCGTAAACTCCAAGTTTGGTGCGCCGCCTCAAAGCGGTGGCCACATGGGCTGGTTCCCTTCTTGGTCGCTTTTCAACTCGCATTTTGCTGGGCCTAAACCTGCCATGCAGAGAGCGGGGACGTATCCACCTTACATGTCTGGTCCCACTCCCAGCGATAATCGTTCTATCCCACAAAACTTTTATATCTATCCTAACTCTCAC
>QLPD01007975.1:0-37352 GCA_003314085.1 Hymenopellis raphanipes | reverse complement strand
CGACTTGTGTGAAGGGAACTTGACCGGGCACCTGGGCGCGACCTTCCTTTTCTCGCCACAATGCATTGCGTGGGTGCGGTCTCTATTGATGACTGATGGGAACTATCTTGGGTGGGGTCAGTTGAGCGATCACTCTTCGCACATCCCGTCTGCCACCGTTTCAGCGGCGGCTATCATTGTCACTCGGCAGGAAGCTGCCTCTCAAACCACACACTCACTCAGCTGGCAAATCCCTCGTCTATTTTAGCAAGGGCTTGCACGAGACCTAGCTGCATCTTTAAATCATCAGGTTTCCTTTTCGCGCTGAAACGAAGGGTTTTTCCAAATCACGAGCCAGAGTATGTATGGATTTCCAATCCAAAAACTGCCTTTTCTTCACTTGACACTCTTTGGATAAATTCAGCAGGCTCGTCTGTCCCCCATTCGAATTTCGCGGCACACGGTGTGTTGCAGCTAGGCAAATAAACGAGCTCCCTGCATCTTTATCTGTTCATCACCGGCCTGCTGTGCAGTTCGAAGACGACAAGTTATGACGTTGGATAACCCGTGGCACGGCCTTGAACGACATGTTCGTCCACTCAACAACCTACGTCTAGCCCTACAAGTCGCTGTATTGATTTATATCGGTGAGCTCAATTGCTGCTACGAGGTATTTTGACATTTCCACGTATATTTCTGGGCGCGCAAGGACCCAGTGAGCTATCAATGAATGTATGATGTGCCCCCCGACATTCACGGAGTTCTGCCTCGCAGTGATGAGCGCGGGGTAATATGCACGGCGAAAGAGAAGACTGTACTGGACTTGGTGTGTATATGTCACTGTTTGATAGTTGAGATCTGACCCACCTACAGAGTCGTCGGTCTTTCAAGGTAATGCCCTCCCATTGTTATCGGACACACTCGGTGGTGTAAATCTTATGGCCCCCGTATCGGTGGTCGGATTGAAGGATGGCGTGTCTACCCTTTCTGCTCCCTACTCGATCAAAGCGGAGGCACCCCGCGTTGTTTTTGGTACCTAAGCACAGTAAATCTCCTGCTCGAGTTAACGTCCCTAATTCTCAAGTTAGAATGTGCCCGGTACGGTGTGCATGTCGGACACTGCCACTCGGCGATATACGAAGTTGCTGTTTTTATAACTCGTATGTTGTTCCAAGTACGAGCGGGACGGAATTTTTGGGCTCAGCTTAAACTCGCGAGAAAAACAGTCATAATCAGTGCACAGCAAGGAACATAGACGTCAGCCTGATTGTCTGCGTCGTACTTGCGAGATGATAGGATACAATCAGACTCACTAACGCCAACTTTCGACTAAGTATCCGGCCCAACGAAAACAACGACCGCCTTCTTTCACATCGACAAGGTTGCTCCCGCTGTCGATATCAGTAGTGCTGAGGGCGGAAAACTAACCGACTAGCTAGAAGACTCTTCATGCATCTGATACATCGGTCTGAGGACTAGTATGATAGCACCGGTATGTTTCTTCAAATAGAGCCGGCGGTGGAGTCACCGAATACACTCCTAGTGTCTGTGGCGCTGCATTTAAACTCGTCTTGAGTACGATTGGGATTGTACGCTTCGCGCGGACGTATCAACGGAGATGGGCTACGCCCGAAGTCTAGTCTATGGAAAATCAAACCTAGGCTCCTTCAAACAAACGGAGAGCAGAATTCGGCGGGAAGCTTTTCGTCTTGGCCTTGACGGGGGGAGTTTGTGAGTGTCCGATAGCAGTGAACTTGGGCTCGGTTTCAATCCCTGCTCAGAAGTTGGACTTGAACCTGCGCGATATATCCTGCAACGGGACACGACCGAACGGAAGCTCTGTACCTGAGTATCAAGCCAATACGACCGACGCATGAACTTGAAGTGTGACCCCGGAGAGTAGTCGAGGAACTTTTGAGGAAGCTCTAAAACAGGGTTCATAAGGATTCGTCGGAGAGTAAAATTGATGCCCAACATGATGACTGCAAGTAAAGCAAGCAGATCGAGTTGTGGCAAACCAAATACCGTACTTTGTAGAATCGGAAAGAGAAGCCTGATGGTGTACATGAACACCGCCGAACGGCCGTGTATTGCGAAGACCTAGCGCAATAATTCGGAGGACGCGCCACTCTAGCTCTGACTGTTTAACGTTCACCGGCAGACCTGGTAGGCTGGTAGCTCCAGTATGATGGTGGGTCTTTTCCGAGAGCTAGGCCTTTGTCGCATATAACCAGTATGCATGGAACAACAACGCCACCATGATAGTAGCTGTTGCTTCGAGGTACCTTCAGCAAAGTCTGGCTCAGGTTTCGTCCCGACGAGCGGGATGAAAGACGTTTCCACCCGTCGTCATGACCATGTCGATCTCGATTTTCCAGCAGGAGGAAAAGTAGCTTTCGTGGTACATCATCGTAGTTCACTGTGAGAAAGAAAAATCGTTATAGTTCAAATCAAGTCAGTGAACGACGAATGGCTTCGGCAGTGCGAGGGAGATAAGTAGTCTCCCCACAGCCATCAAATTCTCCAGTTTCGTTGCGCAACCATGATTGGATAATCGTATTTCCGTGAAGACTACATGAGGGTGAGGAGAAGAGATCGTATTCCAAAACGGTCATCATATTTCCGCTGATCGGTGGCTGTGCAAATTTTCCCTTCCCTCCTTCATGGCTGCTAATCTCAAACGAAAGCGGGAAAACGAGTCCCAGCCAGAGAAGGTGTGTCTGCTTTCGACGATTATTTGATTAACTCAACTGTATCTCAAGGCCCGTAAAGTTTCTCCTGTACCATCAAATGGCACCGCGGGGGAGAGTGAAAATAGTGAAAATGCAGCCGATGAAGAGGAAGAATGGGGAGGTGTATCTGTGCCGGTGCCGATGGATGTTGAAGAGGGACCATCTAGTAGTAAACCGAGCAAACCGCCAACTGGAGTAGAAGTACGAGAGATGAGAGAAGCAGGAGATCTCTACCGCTCGTCAACGTTCAAGATGCAGGTTCGTGCAAGTTTCTTGCGGACTTGGATAATCCCTAAATCTTGTGTAGATTGATGAACTACTCCCCAATGTCCGCCCTAAAGAGAAACAAAAGGCATCTCTTGAACCATTCCTCATGTCCCTGTATAAATGTCTTAACAACCTTCCCTCATCTCCCCCCACCCAACCTCTAGAGGCTGCCCGACCTCTGCTTAAAAAAGGCATCTCTGTTCCTTACTCTATTCCGCTTCCATCTGAAGACTCGAATTGGAAGGTTGCATTTGAACCGCCGAGCAACATCACTCTCGTAGGCAGCTGGAATAACAAAACCTCCGTAAAGGGAATGGACGGTAGAAGCTGGGGAATCGATATTGCAGTTGAGATGCCGGATGTGAGTTTCCCAATTCGCTTGACCGAGCCCGTCCTCATGTCAAGTAGAGTCTCTTTCAAGAAAAGGACTATCTAAATGGGAGATTCTTCCATAAGCGGGCTTTCTACCTCGCGAAACTGGCCGCTGCTATTTCTGACAAGAAGAGCGGACTTGACGCGGATTGCGCATATCACTCGCATGCTGACAATCCCCGTCTCACACGACTCGTCGTGCATCCCCGACAGAGCACCTCCAAGCTCAAAGCCGAAATCTTCATTATCCCCGTCCTCTCTCCGACCTCACCTATCGCTCTTAAGCGGCTATCACCGTCTAATTGCAACGTTCATTCATCCGATGCGCGCCCTCCGACTCCCTTGTATAACACTGCCATCCTTACTGCGTTAACCCCTCCAGCGCATCTTCTTGCTGTACATAAGTGGCAGCAAGAGGCCCCCGCATTTACAGACGCGTTATCTCTCCTACGAGTATGGGCAAACCAGCGCGGTTTCTCCGAAGGATCCGGGATGCAGGTTCATGGGTTTGAGGGCAAAGGCCCTTGGTGGGCGTCTCTACTCGGAGTGTTGATAGAAGGAGCAGAAGTAAACGGGAAATCGAAACGCAAGCCTCTCGGAAGGGGTCTGAGCTCATACCAGTTGTTCAAAGCGGCTCTTGATTTCCTTGGTCGGTCGATCTGCTTTCGCTGGTTTATTTTGAAAGCTGACTATTCATAGGCACACACGATTGGGAGAAACAATCGGTGTTCGTAAAGACCAAAGAAGGCCATCTTGTAAGCTTTTTTGTCTTATTCCCGTTCTTGGAAACTCATCGCCAGGTAGTATTCTCCGAGCGAGTATGAGGAGCACCATTCAGCGGTCTTTGTCGACTCGTCTTCAAAAGTCAATCTTCTTGCTGATGTTCCAACCGGTTCCCTTGATCTGGTATGTTGTTCAATGTAATGATTGGTGTACTCCATCTAATTCGTCGTTCATAGCTGCGATACGAGGCCAAGAAAACCCTAAACGTGCTCGCTACAACTTCTTCTCTGGATCCTTTTGCAGAGGCCTTTCTACAAGAACGGCGCACTCTATGCACACGATTCGACGCCGTTGTCCGAATAGACCTATCCGCGTCAATGTTGCATGACATAAATGTCCATGCAATATTAGACCATGGGTCGCGGCATAACGCCCTCGTCGCTTCCATGTCCTCCCGATTACGGCAAGGGCTTGGAAATAGGACTAAAGTTGTAACATTCCTGCATCCTACGGGGCCGTCGCGTCCTCTCTCGCAAGCTCTCCCCTCGAATCCCAACATCCTTTTCCTCGGCCTCGTCTATGATCCAGAGCATGCGTTCCGCCAGGTTGACCATGGTCCGGACGCGAAAGACCCTGATCCGAACAACGCAGCGCGGTTCCGCGAGCTCTGGGGCGAAAAGGCTGAGCTTCGTATGTTCAAAGACGGCAAAATCCTCGAAAGCGTTGTTTGGGACGTGAAGACCGCAGACGAGAAATCACATCTGCCTGTCCAGGTCGTGAGACATCTCTTGGACATCCACTTTGGCGTCAAAGAGACACAATCGTGGCATTCGTCATACGATGCCCTTATTCGCCTACCTGAGCCTCTTTCCAAGATGTACACAGACTCGAAACTCCCAGTAGGCTTCAAAGGCGCGCTCACCGCGTTTGACGGTCTCGTGAAGAGTATCAAATCCCTTCCCGAAGAGGAGCTCCCTCTACACATTCTCAACTTTACCCCCATCTCTCCTCACCTGCGATACACCAGCTCCTTCAGCCCTGTCCCGCGTCTCTCCTCGTTACCGCCCAACGCCTCCTACATCCACCCCATGCCTCTCATCGTCCAATTCGAAAAGTCTGCGAAATGGCCTGATGATCTCCAGGCCATAAAACATGTAAAGCTCGCCTTCTTCGAGCGCATCGCTGCAAACCTGATGAACGCGGTCGACGGTCTAACAGCTTCTGTCGTCGTAGGAGGCGGAGACGGAGATGACGACGACCCCACCTTGGAAGTCCTCACGGCTGACGGATGGGCGTTTGCCATCTACATATGGCACGACCGGGAGCTGACGTTGCTGAACCGGGTTATCACGGCGGATACGGGGCATATCAATCGTCCTGGGGAGAAGAAGAAAAAGGGGAAGGGGCACGAGTATCATGAGGCGGTGGTGAAGAAGGAGGTTTACATGCGGCGCTTCATACATAGTCCGCGGCACCACCGCGCCATCTCGAAGCTGCATCACGTCTTCGCGTCGTATTCCGGCACGACGCGTCTGGTGAAGAGGTGGTTCGCTGCGCATTGGCTCTTGGGCGGGCACGTGGCGGAGGAAGCTGTTGAGCTGCTTTGTGCGTATGTCTTCGTGAGGCCTGGGTGGGAAAGGGAGCATGACCAGAATCCGGAGTCGTCGTCGTCGTTTGGGGCGCATGTCCCTGCGAGCAAGGAGCGCGGGTTTGCGATGGTGATGGACTTTTTGCAGAGTTGGAAGTGGGAAGATGGGGTGTTTGTGCATCTGTATGATGAGAGCGGTGGTTCTGAGGCGGAAGAAGAAGGAGAAGCGGCGTCGACTTCGAGCGGTGTGTGGAGGATTAAAACTGAGGTGGATAAGGCGGGGAGCGTTTGGACGTCCAAGGGGCCGGATGCGATTGTCGCTCGTAGGATCCAGGCGTTGGCTGCGGCGACTTGGGTACACTTGAAGACTGTGGAGAGTGATGGAGAAAGTGTTCAGGTTAGTATCCTCACCATCCGCATAATTCACTCCGCTGACTGAGATGTATGTTTTTTTTTCTTTCAGCCACTATTCAACCATCCAACGGACAACTACGATTTCCTCGTCACGCTCGATCCCATGGTGCTTCCTCGGTACCACCAAAACGTGCATGCGGATCTGTCGCTGTTGTCTCGCCAGCAAGGGCGCTACTCGAACCTCAAAGCCGACGATACCCCAATGCGCATCGGGTTCGATCCTGCACAGGCCTTTTTCAGCGATCTTCAAAGGATATACGTGGACACGTTTCGCATATTCTGGGATCCGCTTGGGGGCGACACCTTCGGTGCTGTGTGGGACCCGACGCTGCGCGATCCGAGGCCGTTCAAGGTCTTGGGAGGGTTTTCGAGTAAGCCGTGTAATGGTGATAAGGTAATTGACCTCTTTTGCTACATTCTATCGACAATGCTGATCCGGTTATAGTCTGAACCGTCGAAGAAGGGCAAAGGGAAGGATCTCGTCGTGTTCAATGAGATGGCGGTCTTGGGTGAGATCAGCCGGATGGGGAGTGGGTTAGTCAAAAGTGTAACGGTGAAGTAAAGCTCTTCGTGAGTGCTTGGATGCCTGAGAAGGTTTTTGGTTAGGTGGCACACAATATATATATTCAACATTCGAGCAATGCGTACTTCCCTATGAATGTAATCCATCGATCCTTACGCTGAATCTGGAACAATGTGCACGGCTTGAATGTATCGCGCACTTGACGGCGTGTGGCACTTCTTGATTTCTGAATGACACTGTTTTCAACAAACACGAAATAATACATTGACGCTCTTTGACTTCTCCTCTATACATGCACTTGCCACTATGTATGCTCTGTATTATCCAAGTCTATGGCATGTCTTTTCCTCTATACAACTGGAACAATCTTCATCAAGTCGGGGTATCGTACGCGAAATAGTCAACCACGTTCAGCACACTATGGTTCTGCGTAGCCCATGCAGCCTTTCTCCCTTCTATAATCTGCCTGGTAAACGAGCTGAAAGCCATCAGAAACCCCATCCACGAAGTGACATGTAGACCCACCTCTTTCTCCCACATCCCTCCGCCCCGCTGATAAACACATCAGCCTTGATTCCCACCAGTTTGTCCAAAATGCCTAAAACACCCGTGTCCATGTCTCCGGTACTCAATGCCTCTTCTATATGCCTCACATCCAGCCCCGGTTCCGCCATGAGTGCCACCACCGCGCGCCTATGAGCTTCGCCAAAGTTGCGAAACGTACTGGACTTTGCTGTGAGAACATTGCTCTCGCGTAAAGAGAACGGATAATCGCTAGCGAACCAGACGGTCGAGATTCCAGAGTCATGAACAGCATCGAGGAGGGCGTGAGCGCATGGAACGAGAGCAGATACGGGAACGGTTTCCATTCGCCAATGTACCATGACGTATGGTTTGGGAGGAGCGACCGTCTCGGAAAGGCGAAGCAATTCAGGAGAGTAGTGCAAGGGCGATGAAGTCGAGAAGATCGGATAGCGCAGATCCCAGTTGACAATGAGAACATCCGCTGACTGCTGGGCGAGAACACTTGTAAGATTATCCTTTCCGACGCGTATGGATGAGGAGAGAACATCAAAGTTGGGTATACACGGAGGAAAATACTCCTTGGGATCCCTGCCAACCAAGACTAGCTGCGCATTCAGTCGGTCCTCGTCCTCCGCCAGCCAACGAAAGTCGTTCATCGTCATCACGTCCTGCAAGTCGCTTGTGTCGTAATACATGTCAAAGGCATAGTCGCGGCACATGCCCAGCCGACTTTGGCCTACATTGGGAAGAACGAGAATCCTATCGAGCATGCGCGCGAGTTGGTGGATGTCTTGAAAGTGGATTCGCGCCTTGGATTCCTGTTCGCCGATGTAGCCTGGGATGAGAAACTTTTTGTCGGTGATGGGAATGCGCGTTACGCGGGGCGGCCATGGTTTCTTCGCCTTCTCGGGTTTGGTAGAGAGGTGCGCTAGGAATCACGGTATATGGTTTGGCACGGGAGGTGGAGGAGGACGCGTTACTGAGATATTGCGTGTGATAAGAACTTGGGGTTCGGTATCCTGGACGCGATGCGGTCGGAATGTTGATACAGCGATGAGTAGTAGTAAGGATATGCCGGATATCGACAACCCAAGTACTAGTAGGATCCGTAAGCGCGGCGCAGGAGCATCTGGGAGCTGAGAATTGTGTAGCTCGAATATTTCGCACTCCTGGACGCTGGCGTCTGGGCTCTGGGGAGAAGAGGAGGAGAGTCGCGTCCGTGAACGAAGGGAGTGCATTGTCAAGATTGTAGTTCAAATTAAGTATTGGTGCCAGAATCGGAGGGTTGACAATGCCATGAATATAGAATTGGAATCACTTCAGATGCTGATACGGCTTCAGATATTCGAGAATGGAGAGGCGGCAGCTTACCGGCTTACTTGGTGGTGGTACTGGTGATGGAAGGCACTTGCCTTTTTTGAACACTTTGACTTGACTCCATCATCATCCACGTTCTCACCTGTTTCCGTGAACTCTTTCGTTAGCAGAAAACCGTCCTCTTACATTTCAAAGTGTGTAAAGGGCCAACCTTCGTGCGTTCATGAACATTCACAATACTCAATTTTAATATTTTGTTTTCAATCAGCAGCAAATCATTGGATAGTAAACAGTCTGGCCTACCTTTGTGCTATATAATTCTCGTATGCCTTCCTTTGACCTTTTTTCGGCTTGTTTGTCATGTTCTGAAGGCAATGACCTCTGTTGAACTGTGTCCAAAATGCCATGCTTCAATTGGGCTGACCTCATATAAACTCTCTTTTGAAAAAGACTTTGCCAGAGCATACCAGAACCCGGTTCAATCCGAGGTCTCTGGCATAAAGAGCAGCTTGGAGAACCCATCTGCTGAAATGGCAGCCCTGGCACGGGAAATCGAGCGCGTCGAGTTGTTGCTTAACGCGCTGAAAGCCCACCACGCACATCTCCACAGTCACATCCAGCGAAGCACCCAGTATATGCGTTCTTCCTCCATTCGCCGACTTCCAACCGAAGTACTCGGGATCATCTTTGCCTCTGCGTGCACGTCGTTCCAGCGCAGCGAATATAAAACCCCACTCTCCATCAGCCTCGTCTGTTCGAAATGGCGGAACATCGCGCTATCCACGCCCTCGATATGGACGCGCATATATGTTGCGCCTCATTCGGGTGGCCTCAATGTGTACCAGCACTATCTTAAACGATGCGGAGATATCCCAATCTCTGTCAAGGTTGAGATTCCTTACAAAGACCGACCCACGACTGATGAATGCGACGAAAACTTTCCATATGAGGAGACCTATGACTATCACATCGAGGTTGTTGCAGCTACTTACCAAAACTGTGCACAGTGGAAGGTTGCCGAACTGTGTATGAATCCAGTGGATGCCAACCGCTTGGCACATCAGGAGTCTCCATTTCTGGAGTCCTTGACATTGGTGAACGACGGTCCTCCATGTTTTTTCCGCAATGAATTGTTTCATTTCGCACCTTTTCTCACCAATGCTACACTACTGGATCGCGAGGGCCAATCTGTGGAATACAATTTTGTCGCCAATGCTCTGCCCTGGCGACAACTCCGAGAGGTTTGTACTCAGGGTGATGTAGTCAGTCTGCGCCTTCTGAGCGACGAGTTCGCCGATGGCAATGACCGAACTCTCGTTCTCAGGCCACACCTTTATGACCTTTACCTACCACCTGGAACCATATCGTTCAGTCTAAACATCTCTACCCTTGTGCTCGATTCCGTAATCTGGACGAGCTCGCTCATCTCGTTCTTCGAATGTGTCACCATCCCCACCCTCCAAAGCCTCACAATGATGCCCCCCGACCCAACGATGATCAACCTAAACCCGATACAAACATACATCCACCCAGCAGACTGGACCAATCCCTTCTCCGTTCTTCCCAAATTCTTGGAGTGTTCTGGATGTGCACTACAGACGTTCACTGTTATTATGCAGGGCCAATTTGTCGATGGCGATGACGTTGTCGGCCGGGGCCAACGCTTCTTCCACACAGACTACTACCAAAGGGAACCCACGTTGGAAGACGGTCTAGTCGGTGCTCTTCATAATATGAAAAGCCTACAAGCGTTGCGCGTCATTGAAGCTGAGTTGGGACCGTCACTATTCAGTGAACGGCTGTTCCAAGAGATGGCCCTCGGTCATCTCCTACCGGAACTCACGTCGCTGGAGCTGGTGTGGGCGGAAGAGCGTCAACCGGTGGACGCTCTGATCCCCATGCTCCTTTCACGCGCTGGACAAGGAGGAGGGGTAGGGATGGACACTGTATCCTCTGTCGTCCTCGGCGTTCGGAATGGAGGTGACCTTCGGAGTGATGTGCTAGACTGTATGGCCGATCTGCGACGGAATGGTGTTCGGGCTACTCTTTGGTAATAATGGAAAGATTTATTCATTCATTAAAACTTGAACGATAAGACTCGGGGGGCGATAGAGAAACCAATAATCGACGTATTCGAGGCCCCAAAGCAGCAGACCTTGCTGGCTTCAAGTGTCTTTCAAGACAGATCGCCACGATGAGACACTGTTAATTGCCTCACTTGATTCACCGTTTTAGGCAGGTGTGCGGTTTCACTTTATCAGCTTATATTCTTTCCTCCTTTAGCTATTGACGACCATAGTCGTGGTTCTTCGCATGGCTTGCCAAATCAATGACGACGCCAAGACGGGCGAAAGCCTGCTCCGCACTATTGAAAACGCGTATCTCTATACTGCTCCGCAACGGAGGAATGATATTTCCTCCAGTGCGGTAGCGTACCAGCCCCCATTACAACCGTCGCTGAATCGCCTTCCTGCTTTCATTGTCCATGTCGATAACCTGGAGAAGCGCCTGGTAACATCCCTCGTGCAAACGTTAAACAAGGACCTTGAGGCCGGTACCATAGACTATGACGCCGTTCTGCGTCGTTGCTCCCGCCACCTCGAAGAGAAAATCGCGGGCGAATATTTTGGCGAGCGAGAGATAGGAACGGAAGGTGATGTCTTCCGTATCGGCGTGAAAATGACCGAGGAGGTGATGCTCTTCGTCCGGAGGATTTACCAACGCAAGGTTCGCTTTGCGGAGCAGCACCGTCTGTTCGACCAAGTTCCTGGCCTTCTGTTCTCAATCGATGATTCTCCCCAAATCGACTGGGAAGACAAGGTGATGGAGAAACATGCGGAGGAGATCGTGGCCTTGGGGGCCGGTGATGCGGGGAAGCAGCTCGTGTTCAATGGAATAGAGGAACACGGACGGGCGATAATTTATAAGGTATGTATATATTCGACCCCCTATACCATGCTCATTCTATCACAGATTGCCACTGCCGCACACAACTACAAGCTCCACTGGGGTGTTCTGTTCGGTGGTGATGGGGTCATCCTGTTTCAAAGAGTTCAATCAACAGAGCCCACTCGATATGGCCTGCTGTGCTCAGGCATGCTCGGTATTGAAAGAATGTTTATATTCATCCTAGCAATGTTGCTTGTGCCAGGCAATGAACCCTTGGTTGATGTGGTGACATTGAAAATCCCGGTGCCCGATGAAGCGTGGGCTAGTGACACTCCAAGATTTACCCAAACTAACATTAGGACACTCGAAGGTCGCGCTGCAGAGGCCAATGAGGATGTGCAGATTTGTGAGCTGAACATAGAAATGATGGGAGGAGCCACCGTATGTTCAATGATCACTTAGACTATCTGCTCGGCTAACAATAGTCAAGGACATCGATATCTGCTTCGATATGCCTGGGTATGAAGTCACGACGATACGACTATCCACCATCGAGATGTCCCTCAACTCACTCCCCGATTCACCGCCTCTATTAACACCGCCTCATGAGATGACACCGCCGGGCTTCGTTCGTAAGGATCCAGAGGTGTACTTTGCAAAACATGCCACTCTGACATTGCCCCCTCAATTACCTTTGACTGCCCCCATCCTGCTTGTATCCGAATGCATATGGGTTGGTGCAACTGGCGCTGTCTTCACCGCCCACATTGGTCCATTAGCCTTCATCGTCAAGGCTATACCACCCCATTATCAAGGGGAGTCGGAGTTGCGAAACGAGGCAAATGTATACAACCTTCTTGCCTCCCTCCAAGGCCGAATACTTCCCCGCGTGTTCGGATTATTTGCCGGGGAGGGATGGACGGCTCTTATTATGGAGCATTGTGGCAACAGGGTTAGGGATATTCGTGAGCTTTCTCTTGCGCAACGGTGAGTAGCTACATTCACATTAACAGTCTAGAGCTAATTAATAATTAGGAAGATGCTGTGGCAGCATGCCTGTGAGATCCATGCCAAGGGTGTTAAGCATGCAGATCTAGAGTTGCGCAATCTGGTAGTGTCTCCGTCGGGTGATATGCGTGTGATCGATTATGCATTTTCTGAAGTCGGGCATGAGTGCGAGGTAGACACATGCCAGGAACTCTGTGACTTTCAGACGCTTTTAGAGCTTGCTTGAGACTTGTATTTACTGTTTTTTAGACAAGCACATAGAGATACTTAATTCGTGTAGTACTTAACCTTGGGCTGATACACTAGCAGTCGCTTGACGAATTGCTGTAAGTATTTATACTAATCGCATTTGGGGAGAAGCCCTAAACAGCGTACCGTTTGGCGCCGCCTTTACACACTCGTCCAAAAGCATTCAAGAGTGTGGCGCCACACCACCTACAGCCGGTGTAACTTCTATTCAGAGTAATATCGTTTTTTTTTCTTGCATCGGAGCAAGTGTGTAGGTAAATGTATGGGCAATTCAAGTACTTATTTCTTGACTCAAACTGTGCCAAAAGTCGCATCGGGCAGCCTGTTCACTAGGTACTCTTTCCAGCGTCGTGTCGGATGGGTCGAGTCTCATCCTAAGGCTCCCGTCTAGCATGCTCACGGCCTAAAAACGCGCATTTCAGCTTCACATGTGTAGACCTCGGAAGGTAACGACAAACCCGCCAAATTACTGCATTCCTCGCAACAGGCCGTCCAGAAGTGGCGAACGACGTCCAATATTGACGCATATTCTCAAATAGGACTGTGTCGTTGGCGTTGGAATTGCTACTGGGAGCATTGTAGAGTGCCGCAAGCTCACTACCATGCCCAGAACCAAGATGGGCATTATTGTAGTGATAGTGGAACGAGGGCAGGCCGAACTTGGCTGCGTTTTCGGTGATGAGAATGGCAGAGCATATGTAGCGCGCCTCGCCGTACATCTGTTGGCCTTGGAGATCGTATGTCCCGTAGTCTTCCAGCGGATACAGCTGTAACGCCCGATTGAACGACTCGTTTGTTAGACTCCCGTATTGACCCCGAAGAAGGTTGTACACCGTAACTTCTGTCGCGTTACCAAGGGAGGTATTTGCATCGCCGGATAGATCAGCAGCCCAGCCAGCGCCTTCATTCGTGTTGCCTCTGGTGTTGGCGCGTTCATTCTTCGAAAACAGGAGCAAAGGGTGAATGCAGGCTTACCCGAAAAAGACGGGAACGCGTGAAAATCTTCCAGATGTGAATGCTTCGACGGGAGGTTCGCGGAAAAAGGTGTCGTCCACTCTTGGAGCGAAGACGAAGAGGGTGGTTGTCCGTAGCTTGGCTACGCCGTTCTCTGCATTAGCCAGTGTCCTGGAAGTTGCATTTCTCAGACAGTCCATTATGTTCGACGCGTCGGAACAGCCACTGTAATAGTCGAGGTTAAGAACCAGTTGAAGGAAATAAAGGCCTGAAACCTACGCAAGAGAAGCGAAATCGTTGAAGATTGATTGGTCGTATGCAGAATCTGCGCGAGGCATGTAGGATAGAGATGGACTGTCGCCCATTACGCGTTGAAACAACCCTTCACTATCCCCGCCGTTCGCGATTAGCTGTTCAAAATAAACATCAGTTGGCGATAGAAGGAGTGGCTACTCACGTGAACCATAGTCGCCCCAGCGCCTGCAGACTGTCCCCATATCGTGACTTGCCTAGGAATGTTCAACTTTAGCAATCACAGAAGAAGAAGTCAAGGAAAACTTCCACCTCGGATTGCCACCGAAATGGCTTATGTACTGCTGAATCCAGCGCAATCCGGCGCGCTATTGTGGGGGGTTCGTCATTAGAGGTGGAAAGCGCCAGTGTGATGACAAACATACTTGATCCAACATTCCAACGTTGTAGGTGCCATCTGCTCCAACTTCCTTGCCGCCTGTGCTAAAGCATCAGACGCCGTAATGAGACGTGATGAATTGTAGAATACTGACTCAAAAAGCCGAATGCACCAAGGCGGTATTCAAACGTCACAAAGACGAACGGAGCGCTTGAGGACGGGAGCATGTAAGTCGGCGTGTTTCCACGCGAATCACCTCCTTGGAATCCGCCGCCGTGAAAGAAGACAAGAACTGGTAGCGGACCGGAAGCCGATGCCGGGACGTAGACCTAGAAGACGCGTTAGATGGAGGGAAAGTGGGCAATCTATCAAGGACACAAAGAACATTTGCGTAAAGGCAGTCTTCTGACTGTGAGCTTGGAATAGCACCAGGTGTAATGGTTGGGATACAGCTTGGGCCAAACTAACACGTCTTCGTCAAATGGCGATATGCCTCATGAGTCGATGAGCAGACGTACGGCAGACGCGCTCACGGTACCCAAGTTGGACGAGGGAGGGGTGACTGGTGGACGCCAACGTAGATCTCCCAACGGCGGATCCGCATAGCGTACGCCCAGGAAAGACGTGATATTCGTCGAGGTATTCGTCTGGCCGATGAAGGTTCCGTCTGGAGGTCGATTAGAATAGACTCGGAGTGAATAAAACACTAGTTGCCAGGAAGACTCACAGTCTAGAATTACAGTCTGGCTGCACGCGAGACGCCCCAAAGTCGCGATTAGCAGTAATCTGACGCTGGTCTTCATGATATCAGCTATATGTTATCCTCTTTCATCATGCGATGTTCTTATACCATTCTTTCTGGTCACGTGCCATGCCTCCATGAGTACATCCGTGATTCCGTCGGAGAAGACCCGCGGTATGGACATAATGGAGTGGTGGTCACTCTGAGGGTCGCTGATGACTGGACCTGATTGTTGATAATCAGCTTTAAAATTGAACACTGAAAAAAGAGCAGGTAGAGGAACACGGAGACGTACAGGAATCGTTATTGTTCATCAAACGCGCCTGTGGAATGCACCGTTGAGGGCGACGGAATCTGTCGAGCTTGGCCTCGGGACATCGTGTGGTTTGAACAAGGTCGAACCAAACTTATCGTCTCACCGGCATAACGTTCTGCGCGCAGCCTATTGTTAGACAACGGCATAACGTACGAAATGTGCTGCGCGCAGCCTATTGTTAGAAGCAGTGAAAAGGTCAAGAGTTAGGAATCGCGTCGTGGCGTGAATGCCACTGATGGCAGCAAGGATGAGAACGGCTAGTAGCCAAACAAGGCCAATCACTAGAATGCGCGGTCACGAGTCTAATAGCCCGAGCTTGGGAACAGATCTGCAATGAAGATACTTCTAGTCACTACAGCTCGATTACTCCTACCTGAGTATGACCAAAGTATCATAGGGACCCATAAGTATGTAAGGTGATAGTCATCTGAATCATCATCAAAGAGCTGCTTTTCCTCTCGAGTCGAATGGCAGCAGAAGAGCGACAAAGCCAGCCACGAGAAACAACGCCCCAGCAATATATATCGGAACACTCGTTGTCAAATTGGCGTAAAGAGCTATGATGGGGGCCTGCAGTGAACCATATGGTCAACGTCTGTCATGGACTCGACACACAACTTACCATAACCCCACATGTACGATTCGCTGCAGCTGCAAGCGCGTTTCCCGTCCCGCGATTCTTAGTCGGAAACAGCTCCGGCGTCAGGGCATACAGGACGCCGTACATGACATTGCTCGTAAAACTGTACGCACAGTTCCAGCCGAGGAGAGCCTTTGAGGAGCGAGCGGTGGTAGAAGCAAGGATGAAAGCACCTGTGAGCAGGGTTGATATTGAGAGAGTTCCTCGTCGGCCAAGAGAGGGGAGATCCACGAGATACCCGGCTATGAGCGAACCTGGGACGCCGATGATGCTTAGGATGACTTGCTGGAAGTCATATGAGGTGGCGCGCGCGGACGTGAACTGTACACACTTACATTACGGTATGTGAGGGACGTCGAACCGTCGCCAAAGTCTGCGCCACGTGTAGCAAAGCTGCATGTGCATATTAGTTTAAACATTACTTCTTTGTCGCTGAACGACATAACTTACAAAAAGGGGATAAAGGCGTTGTAAAGCGGAAATGACAAGCCGAATAGCCCTAAGAACCAAAAGTCAGTTCTTAGACTGAACCGTGAAGCGAGCAAACACGAACCCCAGATGGTAATGATTAGACTCGTTGAATACGCCAGCTTCCTCGTGGCGAATAAACTCTTCACATGGTCGGCACTGAAACCAGAGAGCGTGCGCCGAATGGCCCCCTTCGCCGAAGTATCCATGGGCTGGCATTCTTTCCCCAGAGTTCCACGTAACTCCTCCACAGTCAGGCGGCACGCATCTGGCTTTCCGTTCCGCTCAGCAATCAAATGCAGAACATTAATCGCCTCCTCATCTCGTCCACGCCCCATGAGATACTTGGGGCTCTCGTAGAGCTTAAACAAGAAGAACCGACCAGCCCACATCAGAAGCATCAGTCCACCCATCGCGAACAAGAAATATCGCCATCCCTGATTGTCCTCTCTCCTACACGCGGAAGCCTTGGCATCGCACGAAAAGTTTCCGATAAGCGGCCACGCAACCAGACTCGCGAGCAGCTGCCCAAAAGCCCACCACATCGACAACACAGTGAGAAGGTACTGGTGCGAGGCGGGTATGAACTCGAGGAAGATGGCCGAATCGACCGGGAGATTTCCTCCAACACCGATGGACCATACTGCAGCCAACGAGCTAACGGTAACGAAATTAGGAGAGCCTCCAGCAGCTGTGGCGAAGACACCTGCGATGAGGAGTGTTATATTGAACGAGAGACGCCGCCCCCAGACGTCAGATCCCACACCCCAGAACACGGCGCCGACGAGGAGACCGATGTTCTGGCTTAGTTGCAGAAAGGCGCCTTGTGATTGGAACTCCTGGACTACTTGGGGGAGGATGAGGCCTGTGACTACCTATGGAGAGGTGTTACTTGAATGCTGTTAAGAGAGGGTAAGAACATACGGGCCAGGCGTTATCTCTAAAGCACACAAGATCAGAACATAGGCATATAGATCGACTAAAAACTCACGCGAACCAACCGAATCCTGTCACGACAAACAGAGCCCACTAAGCAATGTCATGTTAGTTTGTGGCATGAGAAACAACGAACCAACAGACCTGATACCGCCCCATACCAATGTCTTGCAGGGATCCGTTGAGCAAGTCAACTTTTCGCTGATACTCCGAATCGACAATATACGCATCCACATCGCGCACGCGATCCACAGAGACACGAACTCCACCATTCTTCTCGTTGTCAGCCATCGTCATCGTAATAGCGTCGAAGCAGGTCTCTGAAAGAAGCCATCGATAGCGGTTTTTGAACGTAGGTTTGATGTCCAACAAGCTCGCTACCCACGCTAGAAGAACATGGTGGACGAACGTGCGTTCCGACTCGCCATGAGGAATCCGACAAATCCAGGTGGGGCAAAGAACAAGCCGAAGTCATGAGATGCCAGATGATAATGCAGGGCTATCGGGTCGACACACATTGCGTTGCGCCACTCCGAGTAGTTGGGGAACCAAGTTGAGAAATGAGAAGGTAATGGCTTAGAAAACACCGAGCTCGCGTCGTAACATCGGAAGCAGGTTCAGATATTCAATGAACCATTGATCCAAGCTATTCTGTAGGCTGTCTGCTATCGGACAGTGGAAATTCGGGAAGAAGGCGATATGGTGGAGCGCTTTATGACTAAGCTGCTGACTAAGCGCAGTCTGACAATCGTCGATCGCGTTTATTCCGTAACCTCACTCCCTTTACAGTGTTTATCCTAAGCCGATGCCGGAAAGTCAGTTCAACGCGCTCTCTTGGCACTCTCTCTGCGGCACATTCCCCTCTCGCGTCGCGATTATTTGGTCGGAAACGGCTCAGGACTGCACACGAATGCCAGGCGACGTCGACAGGACCTTACGAGGTCGGTAGGTTATGAGCACGCATATATTTCCACAATCACCTTTAGGACGACAGCTAACGCGATGCCTGGGCTCCACGCGTCGTTTTACGATAGATATCCGTGTCTCCTCTGAAGTGTCATTGGACGTGTCTGACGCGTGAACAGAATCCGATAGTGTGGGGTGACAACGGAATCCGAAGCGATTCCTCTGGGAGAACTATCTAGAGACGACCGTGGGCATGTACTATGCGAATCTGTACGTGTTCTTCTTTCCTTTCTCTTGCGGAGTTTCATGTGTGTATTACGCCACAGAATGACTTTCAGTTCCGTCATCTCTTCTTCCCTATGATGCCTACGCGTGCTGACGGTGTGATGCGACTTCAAATGCCGGCGTCAGTTCCCACGTCTGGTGCGAACTTGACTTGGCCAATTATTGAATCTTCCTCTAGATGGCGTTTCGCGTAAGTTCTTCATTCCCTGAAGCAGCCGAAGCCTCAACTTGTTGTAACTTGTAGTTCTATGGATCCAGGATTCTCCATTCCAAAGGATGCCTCTGCCATTATTCACGGGCCGGGATCGAGTATCCCCCTTGTTTGAAGACCAGCCCAAAGAGGGTGCATAGATTCCGCTACATTTGATTTTGTCGTGCATCCTCCGGAGTCCGCCTCGTAAGGCGTCTTTAGGTTAGGTGGATTGTGAGGGTGCAGAATGTTCCTGACATATGGCACGGACAAAGGGTCCGCTACCCCCTGGCTAACCCTAACCCGAGGGTTTGTTTCATTATTCGTCGGCCTGCCGGCGCGGCTTTCCCTCAACCACGACATCCACGACGGTCGTTAAAATAAGATCCCCGCCGTGCTCGACATTGACGCATGCCACCGTCGACGGCCCAGGATGAATGGCTAAGTGGGCGCCATTTTGGCGTTGTCATCGACGCTGGCTCGTCGGGCTCTCGAGTGCAGATATATAGCTGGAAGGACCCAAAAGTTATCCGGCTCGACAAGGACATTAATTCACCGGACTTGCTCACGCTGCCGACGGTAGAAAAGGGAACCAGGAATGGCGAGGATTGGGTCACCAAGGTTGAGCCAGGTAAATACTGGATTGGAAGATAGCGTGAATGGTTGCTGATAGGCGGTGCAGGGATTTCCACCTTTGCAGACAACCCGGACGATCTCCCAGGCTATCTGAGGCCGTTACTCGCTCATGCCCAGGACCATATCCCCCCTTCATTACACGCCGAAACGCCTCTCTTCCTATTGGCAACGGCGGGAATGCGCCTTTTATCACCTGAACAACAGGCGGAAATTCTCTTGAAGACGTGTCATTTCTTCGTACATCATTCCCATTTCAAGATGGATGCTCCTAGTGACGCTGGCCCGTGTGGTTCTAGTGTCCGTATCATTACTGGCGAGGAGGAAGGGCTCTTTGGCTGGATAGCAGTCAATTACCTTATGGATGGTTTCGCGGGCTCCAGCAATCCAACGACATACGGCTTCCTCGATATGGGCGGTGCATCAACTCAGATTGCCTTTGAACCCAACAAAGCCCACCAGCAGGACGCGAAGAGTCTAGTCGACGTGTCATTGCGCTTGCTGAATGGCCAGGAAATCAGTCATAAAGTTTTCGTCACGACATGGCTAGGCTATGGTACGAACCAGGCGCGGGAGCGATACGTTGGCCAGGCCATCAACGACTTTGAAGAGCACCCCTCGAATGACGATGTCGTTCCTGACCCTTGTCTACCCAAGGACCTAGAGTTAATAGAGACGCCTGTCCAGCCTGGCTCTTCTTCCGAACACTCTAGGAAATCCCACCGTCTAGTTGGCACAGGCTCATTTGAGCAGTGCATGCAGAATACGTCGTCGCTGCTAAATAAACACACACCCTGTCCTGATACACCATGTCTAATGAATGGTGTCTACGTCCCCCCGATAGATTTTTCTGTGTCGCATTTTATAGGCGTCTCAGAATACTGGTACTCCTCGGAACACGTCTTTGGCTTGGGCGGCGCGTATGATTACGTGCAGTATGAGCGCGCGGCATCGGCATTTTGTTCTAGGGATTGGAATGATATTGTGGCGGAACATAGCGCGTCCAGACAGAGACCGAGTGGCGACGGAGAAGTGGAAGAGAATGGAAAGATTATCGAGGTTGGACAGTGGGGCGATCAGGTGGAGATCCCGCGATTGCAGATGCAGTGCTTCAAAGCTGCTTGGATCGCGAATGTGCTACATGAAGGTATTGGAATGCCGCGGATAGTGGATCCCGGCGGTAATGGGACTACACATGGAGAAGAGGTAGTGGAGAAGGCTGAACGCAAGGGGTTAGGGCGGCCGACGTTCCAGTCGGTGGATACTGTCGGCGACATTGCTATCAGCTGGACGCTAGGGAAGATGGTGGTGGAGGCGAGCAAAGAAGTACCGATATTGGATTCTGGCAAGCCTATCGGTGATCCTTTGGACAACATACCAGACGAAAACTTTCCCATACAACCGATACGCCCTCCGTGGATGGACATGCTCGAGGACAAAATCACACCTCATCTTCCTTCCTCTCTCACACGCTCCTCCTTGGGCTTCTCGCCTGTCATTCTTCTTTTCTGGATCATGGTTTTCTTCATTGCACTTTTAATCAGCTACCCTCTACGACGACGATTGCGCGCGAATTGCCTACGATCTTTACGGACCATGTCCAAACAACGTGACTTTGAGATATACAACATGGAGGAGGGCAAGCCGTTCGCGAACGGGTCGCGTCCCCCGTCTCCAACCGGGAAAACTTTCAAGTGGTTACGACGGATGATAACCACAACCACGTCTCACCGTCCTACGCCTGCGCGAATGTCGCCTTCGCTGTCGATACCCTCGAGCCCCGTAACGCCTTCGCGCATCTCTCCCACACGATCTTATTCGTTGCCGACCGGCATTAGCCTTGCGTCGTCTATATCGCGCTCGCCGTCGCCTTCCCCGGGGTTGGTCCCCTCGGACGACTTTTATTCTAGGTCGCAGAACGCGTCTCAGCTTAATCTGTCGAGTCTTGCGCCGAGGCAGGGCGCGATATCGAGGATTAATAGTATGCATTATCTTTCTGATGCGCATGAGTGATGGGCTGTTGTGCAGTTGAATAGATGGTACGCCGCGGGGGTTAGGTGTGAGATGAGGAGAGTGGGTGATTTAGGTATGAGATGGGGATGTTGTGGGAGCTTGCATACGATTTTGAACGGACTTTTCTATGTTACAACGGGATGATATATATCGTTATGTATGTTATTTATTTAACGCCTCGAACGTTTTAATGAAAGCGAATGTAGCAGGGCAGCGGAAGTTCAGGTTAGGGTTACCTGGACCTTGGCTTCGTACCATCATATAAGCAACAATTGCACTTTTAGACGCGCCGTGCAAACAGGACTTTTCCTCTACGATTGATCTAAGAGATGTCGACTCCCCACCATACACTCTCCAGCTGCAATTCAGACTGTTTTGGAAGAGTGGCCAAAGGAATCTTTGTGTCCTGACGAGCGCATTTCTTTTCAATCTCGGTACGTTTTCCCCACTCATAATTAACTCAATAATAATGATTCTGAATATAGATGCACCTGAACGGAACCCACATTGGAGCCTGCCACTATTGCGCCATTTTTTGGCGCTATGAGGCGTATTGAATGACCTCATGGCGCCATTCGGTCAAGTCAAATCACTCTCCTTTCCGAGCTCGGAGAATGCTGCTCTCGTGCGGATTTTCCTGTCTCTATTGCCTGACATCTTTGGTCCAGTTGGGTTAAGCAGTTCCCGTCCAAATCCGTATGGCCGCCACAGCTCCATTGGACGAACACCAAGCCTGATTCTCCTACCCCTTACGGCTGTCCACGCGTTTCTGAGGTTATGTTAAATTGATACTGCATGTAGCTGTCAAATTGCGTACGCATCTCTTCTCGTCCACACCATCGAAATGACTGACGACAAAGACAGTGAAGTGCACGTCTCGGACGACAGCGAACAGTACACTGATGCGTACACCGGCGACGCTGAGTACCAGCGCAAAGCGAACTTGCTCAATGGAGCCATGCAAGAGATAGGTATGGGGCGGTATCAGGTTCGTTGACAGCTTTCCTCTTGGTCATGTATTGAAGCTTTATCAGTGGGCTCTCTTCGTGGTGACTGGATTCGGCTGGTTCGCGTAAGTCTTTCCTCAAAGTCAAGTGGTTCAGATTTTAAACATAGTTTCACTTTTCAGAGATAACCTTTGGCCTCTTCTTTGGTGTACATCAACAGCAAATTGATCCCTCTAGCTCCACAGGTAGTCACAGGTCTAATCCTTCCCCCTGTCGTCCAAGAATTCCAATTCCAAGGACCTTTCCTCAAGCTCGGGCAGAACATCGGTCTCCTCGTCGGCGCCGTCTTTTGGGGCGTAGGATCCGACGTCTGGGGCCGCCGCATCTCCTTCAACATCACACCCATCATCACAGGCGTCTTCGCTGTAGCCGCCGGCGGATCTCCCAATTACGTCGCGCTCTGCGCGTTCGCGTCCGTGTGGTCGATCGGCGTGGGGAACCTCCCCGTGGACTCGGCCATCTTCCTTGAGTTCATACCCGCCTCACACCAGTACCTCCTGACGGTCCTGTCGATATGGTGGGCCTTTGGGCAGCTCATCGGGAGTCTTATTGCATGGCCGCTTATCGGAAACTTTTCGTGCGATCCTAAGGCTTCTGAGTGTAGGAGGGAGGATAATCAAGGATGGAGGTATTTCTTGTATGCGATGGGTGGATTGACGCTCTTCTTGTGGTGCATCCGGTTCTTCCTGTTCAAGCTGTATGAGAGTCCGAAGTACCTCATGGGTCGTGGACGGGATGAGAAGGCGATAGAGGTCCTGCACTCCGTTGCTGAACGGAATCGGAAGGCGGATGTTAGTCTGCTGAGCGTGGAGGATCTACGTGGTGTGTCAGAGAAAGGACAACAGCAAGAGATAGATACTTCGGCGAAAGGCGCTATTCGGCGTAAACTATCTAGCCTCAGTGGCAACCATGTCAAGAGCTTGTTTGCTACCAGGAAGTTGGCCTATTCGACGAGTCTTATTGTCGTCTTGTGGGGTACGTGTTTTCGCCGGAGTATATCGGTCCTTTATGAACTCTTCTTTCAGCGCTTATCGGACTGGCATTCCCATTGTACAACGCCTTCGTTACATACTTGTGCGTTTTCTCCGCAACGTAAATGCGTAGTCTCCACTCACTTTTTTAATTCTGCTCACCGTCATTCTAGCAAGTCATTCTGAGCGTCATCGGCGTCCCAGGCGCCCTCATCGCCGGCTACCTCGTCGAACTCCCCGTCCTCGGCCGACGCGGAACCCTCTCGATATCCACTCTTCTAACAGGCGCCTTCATCCTTGCATCAACGACGGCGCGCTCATCAGCGGCTCTCCTCGGATGGAACTGCGCGTACAGTTTTACGAGCAATGTTATGTACGGCGTTTTGTATGCATTGACGCCGGAGCTGTTCCCAACGAAGGATCGTGGGACGGGGAACGCGCTTGCGGCTGCTGCGAATCGCGTTTTTGGGATCATGGTAAGTGGAATTAGAGATGACATGGAGTAATGTAAGTGTGTTGACCTATATTACAGGTGCCTATCATTGCTCTATATGCCGATTTGACGACGAGCGTTCCGATATATATCTCTGGCGCTTTGTTTTTGGTAGCCGGGTTCATTGCTCTCTTGCTGCCATTTGACTCTAGAGGGAAAGCCGCTCTTTGACCGCCGGTGCTGAAGACTGGATGTAAACAAAAGATTGCAAGTACAGTTACATACATGTTACTTGTTACTTGTACAGATCGCGTATATCATCTAGTTGTGCGTAAACTGCAAGAACCTCGAGCCCTTACTTGAGCACAGAAACGCGCAAGGGCATCTGCACACCCTCTTTGGGTCGGTCTTCAAGCAGGGGAAACAGGGCTTGGGAGCCAGGTCCGTGAACGATAGCGGGACTATTTTCCGGAACAGAGAACTCGAAGGCGCTCAGAAGCTCGACCGTTAGTGCCTGGAGTTCCATGACGCTACAAGAAACTGAGACCTTGACTGCTTGAGGAAACGGAACACTAACGCGAAACGCCATCTACAGGGCAATGCGATAAGCAAAAAGTGTCTTTACAAAGTGAAAGTCCGTACCCGATGCAGGACCTGACACCCGCACCTGAAGTCGCGTCACGCCGTCAGTATGCACAGCCATTATAGGGAAGAAGACGAGACGAACTGAAATTCATGCTGTGGCGCAAGGATATGAGACTCGACAAGAAAAGGAAGAAAAGAGCGCGTACAGATTCGCATACATGCCCAGGCTCGTGTCTCCGCGGTTCTCCTCAAGGAATCGCTTCGGGTTCCAGTCATGGACGTCCCTGCCCCAGACAATCGGATTTCTGTTTACGCGTCACATCCTGATGACACTTGAGAGGGGACAAGGATACCTGTTGTACATGTATGTCGAGACATGAATGGCCTGCCCTTTCGCGATGGGGATTTCCTTCAGTATTTTTCCGTTGCGGGTCGTGATAGGTTCCAGGAGGGGAAGAACATCGTCATGTTCTGCAACGCGAACGAGCGTGTACACGAAGGGATGCAGGCGAAGGGCCTCCTACTCCGTGAGGTTTAGTGTACGCAAAGAAGGGTACAACGGGATGCCTTGCCTTAATCGACGCGTTAAGCCAAGGCATCGCGTCGTAATCACCAGAAGTGAAGACGCTAGTGTCAGGCCGGACTCGTGATATCTCTTGCCGGATCTTGTTCTGGTCTTCAGGGTGGCGGCTGAGTTCGTACAAAAGCCAAACTAAAGTGTTAGCTGTAGTGTCATGACCGCCGAATGTAAATGTTCTACAGAGGAAATAAACGTCAAGTACTGGTTGTAAGATGAGGAAACACGTACGCCATCTGTGCTGTGATCTCACTCTCCGTCATTCTCTTCTTCTCGTCGTTCGATAATGAAGAAAGAGCTGCGAAGACAACTTGAGAAGCAAGATAGAAGAAATGTGTTTAGATCTCACCAAGAATATTGATGATGTCTTTGCCTTCTTCAATACCGTCCTTTACCAACTGAAGTTCCCGATGATAAATGTTTCGCGCTAGGTCCTCCATCGTCTTCCTGAACTCTTGATACTTCATATTTTCCCTCGTCGGCAGTTTCATCATGATAGGCATGATACTTTCGGGGAGATAACGCAGGACTCCTTGGGAGATAATAACATCCGCTACCGACGGAAAGAGCTGGGCCTCTGCGCTTATGAAAATGTGAGGATGATGTTGGCTGAGTTCTCCTTGGGCTTGACATACAATAGATGGCTTAAGGCGTCCTCCAAGGCGGAGTTTCTGTTGTCGAGAGCACCGAATGAGTATCGGAACGACGCTGATGAATTTAAGAGTGACGGCATTTAATTAAGGCCTAGAGAACTTACTGACACCGATCACATCAAGTGTCGTTTTCTGTGTCCATGAGAGCATGTTTTGGATCTCGTGGCCTTCGCTCAGGGAATCCTGTAGCTTGTGCACAAGCTAATAAGTTGAGCATAAGTTATCGGAGTGCAATGACGAGACCATTGAGATATTTACCTTGGATCCTGCCGCCTGGAAGACGTCAAGATAGGACTGAAGATGTACAGAGGAAAATGCAGAATTTAAGATTTTACGTTGCCGTTGATGGTCCTGGTCTTCCGGAGAACTTTCTAGCGGAGATAGACAATGAATCAATCAAGCGACGTACTGATAGCTGCCACAAGGCCGTTCCCAAACAAAGCCTCAAGCATACGAGTCGTATCCAAGGACTTTGGGAACCGATATCCAGAGGCTTGCAAAATGTATTGGAGAGCCTTAGGATCAGATACCAGAAGGACGGGTTCCTATCAGTGTCACCTTGTCAGTACGTCAATTTAATTCAAAGGCGGGAGTGCATACGTTAAGCACACCAGCGATGCGGAAAACACTTCCGTAATCACGGTACCAGGTTGCTTCGTAGTCACCGACATTCTTCGAGTGGCGAAGCATGTATTGATGTCCTGTATATACGCATACTCGTTTAATAGCCTTACCACAGTATAGACAGCGTGACTCACCAAGAAGCCATGAAGGGCTCGGAGGACCACGAATCAGATCAATGCTGATTCTCTTGCGGTACAACCTAAATGCGAGGAACAGGATGAAGACAGAGACGCCGACAGCAATCGGGTGCAGCGAGTGCATCGTGTTAGACAACTGGAGCGTTGGTAGCATCATTCGAGACTGGAGTGTTGGTAGCATCATTCGATCTGGACGTCGCCTTATATAGTCCCAGTTTGAAGACAACGGTCCGGATGTGATTAGAAAGGAAAATGCACTTCTCGGTAGGTAGGTCGGTAGGTAGAAGCAGCACAAGGGCTCATTGAGGAACGGCCGTGTGTGGAAATGTTATAGTGGGCGAGACCGATTTCCATGTAGTACCTGAGCATTCGCGGGGATATCTCCGCATTTAAGAAGGTTCCAGTCTACAGACAATTTGACTTTTGGGCACCAGATCAAAGATAAACACATCAGCCTGAGGTGCCGAAGCAGTCGAGAAAACATACGAAGACGCGTTGCATTGAAGTGTATTGTATACCCTCGCGGTCCTGCTCGACATACCTCGACGTGCATACTTCTCGTCCTCCGCGGCGGCCGCAGAGAAGTATTGCAGATGAGCCGCTCCCAACGAAAGAGTCGCGACAGGGAAATGTGCCGCAGAGGGCCATCATGCAGTGTGTTGAGTAGGGCTGTCCACGCATTTACCACGCACTCAGGATGTAACTGGAGTGAGAGATTTGGGAACAGTCCTCGCGAGTGAGATTCTCCGCAGCACTTCCCATAACAATTAGAACAGAACTCAGGCGGAGAAAAGTGCAGTGGTGATGGTGAACGATAAGGACAAACGCGATCGACGACTCGGAACCGCTCTTAGTCAGCATCTTCTCTCGCAAGCGAAGCCGGGAGTCGCTCGTGTACGCTGCTTAATAGTTCGAGAGACGTATGGTACACAGCGCGTCGAGAAACTTTTGGTAGGCTATCACTTTAGAGTTACATTGTGATCGTATGTGCTTGCGTTTGTTACTTGAGAATAGTAACACGTAGCGGCATCCGTACACCCTCCTTGGGTCGGTCTTCAAACAGGGGAAATAGGGCCTGAGCTCCTGGTCCGTGAATAATGACGGGGGCATCCTTTGGAACGGAGAATTGAAAAGCACTCAGAAGCTCGACTGTAAGTGCCTGGAGTTCCATGATTCTACAACAACCTGTGACCTTGGCCGCTTCGGAAAATGGAGTACTTACGCGAAACGCCATCTAGAGGACGGTTCAAAAAGCGTCAAGCGTCTTTAGAACTACTACAGGTACGTATACGCACCCGATGCAGGACCTGACACCGGCACCTGAAGTCGTATTACACCATCAGTTTGCGCCGTCATCATAAGGAAGAGCAGGTGACGAACTGAAATTCATGCTACGGCGCGATGGGCATATGAGACTCGACATGCGAAAGGAAGAAAAGAGCGCGTACAGATTCGCATACATGCCCAGGCTCGTCTCTCCGCGGTGCTCCTCAAGGAATCGCTTCGGGTTCCATTCATGGGAGTCCTTGCCCCATACGATCGGATTTCTGTTCACGTGTCATACACGTCTGATATAGAGGGAACACGGATACCTGTTGTACATAAATATCGAGGTATGAATGGCCTGCCCTTTCGCTATGGGGATTTCCTTTAGTATTTGCCCATCGCGAGTCGTGATGGGTTGCAGGAGGGGAAGAACATCGTTATGCTCTGCCACGCGAACGAGCGTGTGTGCGAAGGGATGCAGGCGAAGGGCCTCCTACTCCGTGAGGTTAAATGTATGCCAACGGAAGCTCCCGACGGGTTGCCTTGCCTTGATCGATGCGTTAAGCCAAGGCATCGCGTCGTAGTCATTAGAAGTCAAGACACCATCGTCAGACCGGACTCGTGATATCTCTTGCCGGATCTTGTCCTGGTCTTCAGGGTGGCGGCTGAGTTCGTACAAGAGCCAGGCTAAGGTGTTAGCAGTAGTGTCATGACCCGCAAATATAAATGTTCTGCACAGGAGAAGAAGGTCGGGTACACTTCTGTAAGGTGGGGAAACGCGTACTTACGCCATCTGTGCTGCGATCTCGCTCTCCGACATTCTCTTCCTCCCGTCGTGCGATAATGAAGACAAAGCTGTCAAGACAACATAAATAGCAAGGTCAGAGAAACGTGTCCGGGTCTCACCGAGAATATTGATGATGTCCTTCCCTTCTTCAACACCGTCCTTAACCAACTGAAGTTCCCGATGATAAATGTTTCGCGCTAGGTCCTCTATTGCCTTCCTGAACTCTTGGTACTTCATATTTTCTCTCGTCGGCAGTTTGGTAATGATAGGCATTATGCTCTCGGGGAGATAACGCAGAACTCCTTGGATGATTATATCCGCTACCGAGGGAAAGAGCTGGACCTCCGCGCTGGAATTATGAAGAATGTAAGACCGATGTTGTCTTTTTACTTGTTCGTGACATACAATAGATGGCTCAAGACATCTTCTAAGGCGGAATTTGTGTTGTCGAGAGCACCGAATGAGTATCGGAACGACGCTAGTGAATTTTAGAGTGACGGCATTTCGCGAAGAGACTACAGAACTTACTGACACCGACCACATCAAGTGTCGCTTTCTGTGTCCACGAAAGTATGTTTTGGGTCTCGCAGCCTTCGCTCAGGGAGTCCTTCAGCTTGTACACAAGCTAATAAGGTCAGTATAAATTATCGGCGCGTCATGACGAGGAAGCCAGCGAGGTAGGTAAGTACCTTGGATCCTGTTGTTTGGAAGACGTCGAGATAAGACTGAAGATGGAGAGCAGAAAATGCAGAGTTCAAGATTTTACGCTGCCGTTGATGGTCTTGGTCTACGAGTGAAGGTGTCACGGTGACATGTAGCTAGTAATCAAGCGACATACTGTTGGCTGCGAGAAGGCCGTGTCCAAAGAATGCCTCGGTCACACGAGTCGTATCCAAGGACTTTGGGAACCGATATCCAGATGCTTGCAAAACATATTGCAGAGCCTTAGGATCAGATACCAGAAGAGCTGGTTCCTACCACCCCCTCAGCATGTCAATTTGGATCAAAGGTGCGTGTACATACACTGAACACTCCAGCGATACGGAAAACACTTCCGTAATCACGGTACCAAGCAGCTTCGTAGTCACCAACATTCTTTGCATGGCGAAGCATGTATTGATGTCCTGTACATATGCGTACTCATTTAACAGCCGTACAACAGTATTCACAGAGTGACTCACCAAGAAGCCATGAAGGGCTTGGAGGACCACGAATCATATCAATGTTGATTTTCTTGCGGTACAACCTAACCGCAAGGAACAGGAAGAGGGCAGAGAGCCCGACAGCAATAGGGTGTAGTATGTCCATCATGCTAGACAAGAGGAGCGTTGTAGGCGGCATGTTATGTACGTTGGCTTATATACTCCCAGCCTGGGTGCGAAATGGAGGGTTAGAAGGAGGAAATGTACGTCTTCTTAGTGACCTCAGTTTACGACAGGCGAGGAGCCGTGTCGCGCATCGAAATACAGCTGAAAAACATCAGGTGTTAAGACTGCCGGAAAACGTACGAAGACACTTTGTATGGAAGCTTGTTCGCCGTCCTGTCGGACATGCCACGAGGTGAGGAGAGTATCAAAATTCCCACTGGGTTAGATGTCGACCCAATGATGGAACGCGCATACATTCGACTTGCTCACGACCGTTAAGGTTACGCTGACCTCATAACGTACTGCCGGCATCGTCCACCAGTCACGCTCCCCTCGAACCGCTTCTGACAAAAAAGTCGCGAGAGGGGATTGTGCCGCAGAGAGGGCTCGTTTCCGGTATCATGCTGTCTAAGCACTCAGAATAAACAATGCAAGTGGCGTGAGAGACCTGGGAAGAGTCCTTGCAAGTGAAATTCCGGAGGTACGCAGCCCTTCCCATAACAGCTGGAAGAAAGCTCAGGCAGAGAAAAGTGCGGTGTTGATGGCGAACGATAAGGACAACCAAGTTTAAACGCGATCGACGACCAGACCGCCTCTTAGTCAGCATCTTGTCTTCGCAAGCGGATTTGTTCTTCTTCTTAACGTACAGTATACTCCTTAGTCTTCCTAGTGTGAGATACGTACGGGAACAACGCATCGGGAAACTTTGGCATGCTCATATCGTAGAGCTCTATTGCGAGTGTCCAGGGAATCGCGTGTATGATGTCTCTTTATTTGACAGTGCATGTACTTACACACATCAAGCCTTCTGTTTGAAAAAGGAAACACGTAGCGGCAATTGCATACCTTCCTCTGGCCGACCGTCGAGTAGGGGGAACAGGACCTGAGAGCCTGGCCCATGAACAATGTCGGGGACGTTCTTTGGCACGGAGAATTCGAAGGCGCTCAAGAGTTCGACACTAATCGTTTGGAGTTCCATGATTCTATAACGAGCTGAGGGCCAAACTGTTTCGTGAAATGTAGTACTTACGCGAAGCGCCACCTAGGAGGAAATGAGACTCGAGTGTTTTTCAATAAGCCTGAAACGAAAGCACATACCCAATGCACGCCCTGATGCCAGCGCCTGAAGCCGCATCAGCAAGCGTAATCATCAAAAGAAATAAAAGGGGCAAACTGAAAGTCATGCTGTGCGGCGCAGAGAAACGTGAGATTCGACACGAGAAAAGGCAAGACAAGAGCGCGTACAGATTGGCGAAGACTCCCAGAGTCGTGTCTCCGAGACGCTGATCTCCTTTGAGGAATCGATTCGGATTCCATTCATCGGCATCGTCGCCCCACACGATTGGGTTTCTAGATAAGCGAGCGTCATACGGGGAAAACCCACCGTTAGATACAAGTATACCTGTTGTACATGTATATCGAAGCACGAATGGTCTGCCCTTTTGCGATGGCAAGTTCCTTCACTATGTTCCCGTCGTCGGTTGTGAGGGGCTCCGATAGGGGAAGGATATCATCTCGCTGTGCTACGCGAATGAGTGTGTGCACGAATGGATGCAGACGCAGAGTCTCCTTTTCTGCACCTTTAGAGAGTACATTATAGAATGCCGAAGACTTACCTTGATTACAGCGTTAAGCAAAGGCATGGCGTCGTAGTCGCTGGCATTCAAAAATCCTTTGTCACGCCGCACCGATAGAATCTCTTGCCTGACTTCATCTTGGACTTCTAGGTGACGGCTCAATTCGTACAAGAGCCATGCTAGCGTGTTGGCGGTGGTGTCATGGCCGGCGAAGATGAATGTCCTTGAGGGGAAAGAATTAGTAGGTAGGTACTGCGTCAGTATACAAACAGACCGTACGTCATTTGCCCGACAACCTCTTTCTCCTGCATTCTTTTCTTCTCGTCATCAGAGAACGACGACAGAGCTATGATAAGGACTTCGCAAGAAACAACAAGGAACAGTGTGAATGGGCCCCTACCGATAATGTTGACAATGTCTTTTCCCTTTTCAATGCCGTCTTTAACCAGCTGAAGTTCCCGGCGATAAAGCGTTTTCCCGTCGTTCTCGATTGCACGTCTGAACCCTCGGTACACCAGACTTTCCCTCGTCGGCAATTTGGCCATGATGGACATGACACATTCCGGGAGATAACCTAGAACCCCATGAAAGACCAAGATCTCTGTTGCTGATGGGAAAAGCTGAGCATCTGCCCTAGAATCGCAAAGCATGAGTTCAATACTGTTTTCTTGCTAACTTTAACATACACCAGAGTGCGCAAAATGGTCTCCAACGCAGAATTCTTGTTGTCAAGAGCGCCAAAAGAGTATCGAAAAGAGGCTAACGAGGTCAATACGGCCATTTAAACACGAAGTTGGGGAGCTTACTCTTCCCAATGATATCAAGCGCAACTTTCTCCATCCATGTAAGAACATCTTGGGTCTCTTGACCACTGTTCAACTTCTCCTTCATCTTCTCCACAAGCTTAAGCACACACCCGGCGTGTCGGGGCAGAGACATAGCAAGAAAAGGGTCGAATTGCATACCTTGGATCCATTCTCCTGGAAGATACCTAGATAGGAGCGAAGATGGGCAGCAGAGAAGGCGAGATTCAAGATTTTACGTTGCCGCTGGTGATCTTTGCCTTCATGTGCATCTTGCTAGAACGAACAGCAGGTTAATCAAGCGACGACGTACCGACAGCAGTCACAAGGCCGTATCCGAAGAAAGCGTTCGCAAGACGATCTGCATCCAATGACTTTGGGAACCGATATCCAGATGTATGGAAAATGTACTGCAATGCCTTGGGATCAGACACCACCAGAACAGGTTCCTATTGGCTTGTTAGAGTCTCAATCTGGTTCAAGATTACACAGTATGTCTACACTGAAAACTCCAGCGATACGGAAAACGCTCCCATAATCGCGGTACCAAGCAGCTTCGTAGTCACCAAAATTCTTTGTGTGGCGAATCATATGTTGTAGAAAGCAAGCCGATCCCGAGCTTACCGATCCCCTGACCCCGATCTTACCTATCCCGACCTTACCTATCCCGACTCTTTATTCAGCGCCACCCCGACGTGTACTTAGTAAAACTTTAGAATACTCTAGAACATTTCTACAAGTATAAAGGCCTCAATCTTTGTACTGTAGTCTACACAGAATTTTAATCTCTTCTTCTCCAACTACCTGCTGCTAACAGGTTATGGGCCCCGACCATAACTGAAGCCCCAAATATTCGAACCCACAATCGCTTAAACTCTTCGACAAACCCCCATCACCATGTCCACCAATACCCTCTCATCCACCGCCAAACTCGGGGAGTACTTCATCAAGCTCCCGCAATGCAAGGCGGACGGCACGAACTGGACCTTCTTTCGTGACCGGTTCCTATTCGCAATCGATGCCGCCGGTCTGAGCGAGCATCTCGAGGAGGAATCCATTGGTGGAACTCCCAACGCGCCCGTGCCACCGACTGTGGTTGATGCATCAAACATGACGGATGCGGAGAAGGCAGCGACGAAAGAGTACCTGCAGAAGCGCCGGATTTGGAAGTCCGAGCAGGCTGTTATCAAGCAGGGGATCGCATCGTGCATACCCGATTCGCTATTCTTGAAGGTGAAGGGCGAGGGAACGGCGAAGTTGATGTGGGAGAAGGTGAAGTCGGAGTATGAGAAGAAGTCGAAGATGGTCACGGTTGACCTACGGCGCAAGCTCCAGGATGAGCGATGCGCAGAGGGAGAAGATGTCAAGACTCACCTCACGAAGCTACAGTCCCTACGCGAGGACCTTATCGCGATGGGAGCAGATCCGGGCGATGATAATTTCGTCGCCATAGTCCTTGGATCCCTCCCAGTATCCTTCGAAACGTATTTATCGGCGCTTACAGGCGCAGCCACGCTCCTTGGCAAGGCACTCGACCCGGATATGGTGCTACAGGGCATCAGTGATGAGGCGGACCGGCGGAAGGTCAGGTCTGCAGGAAGGGACGAGAAGGAAGCCGCGTTCTATAGCGAGAACAGCGGGAGGCCAGGGAAGTCAGTGGAGTGTTATAACTGCCACAAGAGGGGGCATATGAAGAAGGATTGCTGGGATAAAGGAGGAGGGAAGGAAGGGCAAGGTCCGTGGAATAACGGAAGGGCGAGCACAGCACGGATCGAAAGGGAATTTGATGTCGCATGGCTCGCAGACGAAGACGACGACGACGAGGTGGAGTTTGACTTGGCCGAAGAGGAGGAGGATGACCTCTTCGCAGATCTGCCATGGCTCCAGGACGTCAGCGACAGCGAGGACGGAGATATCGATGAAAAAGATGATGGAAATGTCTTCTCGAAACGGCCGGACCTCCAGAATTACGGCGACGACAAAGTAGACGAGGAGGAGACAGCGGGCAAGGAATATAGCGATATGCCACCTCTCATTGATGTTGACGAGAGTGACGAAGAGGCTGATGATGCAGAGGATGTCGTCAGCAAGAAGGAAGAGGAGGTCACAGAGAAAACCTCACTCACCACGGACGAGATCGCCGCCGCTGTAGACGACACAGAGCGCGAGTACGATGTCGATATCATCGACTCCGGCGCTACCCAGCACGTAAATCCCTCCCGCGAACACTTCACGAATTATCGGGCAGTTGAGCCACTGAGGACAGTAACGGTCGACAAGAAGAAGGTCGAGGCTCTAAGCAAGGATCAGCTCATCGAAGGAATAGAGGTGGAGGATGAAGGACATACCTCGAAGGAGCAATGGAAGTCATGCCTGTATGGCAGGATGACGCGACAGGTTCTACCAGACCTAAAAAAGAGCGACGCGTCAGGGGGAGTGGGACATCTGCGGGACGTGTTGGGACCAGCTGCAGCTGGAACAGTCAGTCACCAGAAGCATTGCATCACATTCACGGATGACGCGTCGCGCTACTCCACAGCAAGGCTACTCCACTCCAAGGACGAGACATTACCGGCATTCAAGGACTTTGACGCACGCGGGAGGAAGGAACCGGAGTTACAAATCAACGTACTGCATTCACACGACGGCCGCGAAGGTACAAATCGACCTTTTGCCAGCTATCTACCCGAGGAGGGTACACGACACCAAGTCACCGACCACGACAACCCACAGCATTACGGAGTCGCCGAGAGACTCGATCGCATCCCGCCCAAGAAAAGCCACACCCTGCACCATGCTGCAGAGTTCCCGAAGGGCATGTGGGACGAGGCGTTAAAACACGCCATATGGTCGAAAAACCAGACATCCTGGGCGATTGGAGGACATACACCCTACGGGTGCTCCAAGGTGGAAACAGAGCAGAGGACTCCAGAATTTCGGAGTATGTGCAGTTGGGACTTGGCTGCTTGCCGCACAGAAAGCCAAAGCATGGGAGAGCAACGCCAGAGCTCATGGGCGTCAAAAGGAAAGAAGGAAAAGATTTGACGAACGGATCAGACAACCCGATCACAACCCGATCAGCGATAACTCCGAGCACACCGGACATAGTCGCAAGTACTTCATTTCCTCGATTGGATAGATATCGGCTTGAGGGGGAGTGTTGTAGAAAGCAAGCCGATCCCGAGCTTACCGATCCCCTGACCCCGATCTTACCTATCCCGACCTTACCTATCCCGACTCTTTATTCAGCGCCACCCCGACGTGTACTTAGGTAAAACTTTAGAATACTCTAGAACATTTCTACAAGTATAAAGGCCTCAATCTTTGTACTGTAGTCTACACAGAATTTTAATCTCTTCTTCTCCAACTACCTGCTGCTAACATCATATACATGTGCCCTAGAGACAATCATCTGTAAACCTTCCAGGAGTACGACAGAAGGAGGAAAGGGACTGACCAAGAAGCCACGACGGGCTAGGTGGACCACGAATCGCTGCAATGCTGATCGTCTTGCGGCAGAACCTGAAAAAGAGGTACAGGACAAGGATGCAGACGTTCAGAGCGATAGTATACGGATTGTAAATCATGCTCGATAAGCGAAGGGCTGGAAATGTCCTGCCATACAGATAGACCGGTCCAAATTAAATACCCTCAATTCGAAGACTGTGGTCCGGGTCCTGTGTAGTCTGCATAGACTGCGGGCTTAGAGGGGCGAAATGTAGTAAGCTATGCATCACATCGGTCTAGTTAGGTTACGACAGACAAGAAGAACGAATCATACTGCACGTCAGAACGTAACTGAGAAGTATCAGGTGCTCTAGGACATTTGAATCTCCCCGACATCGAGTCCTGTCGTTCTCAGACCCCGTGGTCGTCTTGGTGGTGATGGTGGTATGGCGCTAGATAACAATGGGAACAAGGCCTACCGCCGCTGTCTTACGGACCCACGAGGAACGCGCCTTTTAACTGGCCAGCATTATGATCAGCTCAGGTTGGATGGTTTCAGTGGTAGGGGAAACACGAACGGAAGTTATAGCAAGGGAAGAACGTGGGGCGGGTGCAATTACAAGTTCTTCTGCGCCTTAGTGACCACGATTGTCGGTGAAAGATTCCAAGATTCAGAACAACCTCAACAACTCCAAGACTTACATGATCAGTCCGAGAAATCGGGCGGCGTGATTTAGACGCGTCTTTTGAAGAGCCCATGACACTCCGATATGCTAATTATAAACCCAACTTGAGGACGTGAAAAAGAGCGAGCAAGGGGAAAATGTCACAATGGTGCGGCTGGTGCGGTCCGAAATGTCACGTTCGTAGCGGTGCATGCGTCCTGCCCAAGAAGCGCGTTCTAAACTCACGGAGAATAATAGCAGTAATACAATTACAACAGCAAAGCCTAGTACATGCAATAAACAAACAGCACATAGATATAGATCTGATCAGATATAAAACATCGTCTTCTTCATATCCTCATGAAGCTAGTAGATCCACAATATCAGCTTTCGAATCTCGCTACAGAGAAAAAACGCTTACCCCAGTTCCCCACAACCGTACAGCATTCCGCCACGTCTCCTCAGCCTCATCCGACCTCGTCCCACCAGCAGTCGTCGTCCCATCATCCAGCATCAACCTGTTCATATATATCCGCCCTCGCTCGCAAGCCAAGTCCGCGTAGTACGCCGCCGGAATCAGACTCACGGCTTTCGTCGCCCGTGCGTACATGTAACTCGATTCATGCGTCCCGACTTGGATCTCGTCCGCACCCATCTTGTTCTCGTCGTAGATGACGTTGTAATGCGTGGGCTTGACGGTACCCTTGAGGCCGGCGTGAGCTTGAAGGTAGAAATCAAAGTCGAAGCTGGACCGATAGAAGGTAAACGAAAAGACACTGAAGCAAAGTTGAGAACGTACACTCCAGTAACACCCTTATCAACGATGGTCCCAGGAAGAGTGTTTCCATTCTTATCTGCATTCGCAGAGTTTACGGGATAGAATCTATGGCGTCGCTGTTAGACTAGACAAAGAAACAGGTCGGAAGACGACTCACCTCGCATGGTGTCGCTTGCCACAAATGATGATAGTAATGGCGGGGTTGCAGTCATTATTCTTATTCAAGCTCCTTGTCGCCTCCTTGATTTTCTTGAGCTCCTCGCGAATGACGATTTCATATTGCCCCTAAACACATCACCGTCAGCACCAGTCAAAAAACACATTCGAGAACGAGCACACACCTCTGATACTCCGTCCCGATAGACCAATATCCTC